>JAHDVE020003997.1:0-261130 GCA_022606495.2 Halesus radiatus
GATAATATACGTACATATATATATCGTATTTATGTATTTATTTATTCTTTATATACGCCCTATATGGGCTTTTACATATATAGTTAGTTATAATAAACAGGTGCAAAACACATAATATATCGAACAAATACAGAAATAACGTAGTATAAATACCATTCAAAGTAATTATTTAAAGAGGCGAATATTCAAAACATACCTCACATTCACTGATACTTATTCTCTAGATACATATATTAATAATTGTTGAGGGTGTATGTAATAATCGTGTGTTTGTATTTGTATTCCGAGCAGTTAAACATATCTACTATGTCTGAATATGTATTTTCTTCTTCGTGGAGTCTGGGTAATAGAGAATTTTTGAATGACTCGGTTCTAAAATTGTTGTTTCAATTGAATAAAATATGATATCTAGTAGTTCTAGTTAGAATATTAAATTTAATTAAACTGACAATATAATAATCTGAATTTTGAGTCAACATATCTCAGAAAAAAGGAAGAAAAAAGGTGAGGGGACCATATAGAGGAATTATATTCGACTTAACTACAAACTAAGGAAGAGAATAATAATTTTAGTGTTGAAATATTCTAAGTCTCTGGCATTTCGAAGAATGAATCCGAGCATTTTTAAACCTTTATTAGTTATAGAATTGATATGAGTAAGAAAATTTATTAATTTCCAAGTTCATTAATTTCGTTGACAGACGAGAGAGAACTATTGTTGATTTTATATTGATAATTGAGAGGATGATTCATTAAAAAAAATTGATAGTATGGCATTTACTAATGTTTAAAAGAAGCTTGTTAAGTTCACACCAATCTGATGATTTATTTAAATTTAATTGAATATTCTACTTGTTAATGATAATGATAATGCTAGACAGGTACCTTTATACAATTAAATATTATGAGCGCAAGAAAAAAGAATTTTTTCCCTATATTAATATTATCTATATGTTTTTATTGTTAAATTTGTGACATCGGTGCAAATGATATATTTAATGGGTTACCTGGATTTAAAGAAAAGTATTTATATGTCCAAAGTTTGCGTGATTGGCTTGAGTACCTTTATACTGAGTTGCTCCAAGCTTTGGTCTCATGAAATTTACTCAGTTTTCTTTACTGGAATTTCTGGATCAAACAAAACTGTTTTTTCGTAGCGTCATTTCCATCATAAGTTTTTAGCTTAAAAACAATTTTCAAAAATTTTAAAAACAAAATAGTAAGAAAAATGCTTAATCCATATTTCTCCTTATTAATTGTTCAAGTGAAAAAAATCACTCACACAAAATTGCTTGCTGTATAAAGGTATTAAATTGTATAGCTTATTTAGAGCAAGATGTAAATATTTTATATGTAATTAGTACTAGAACTAATCAATATGTATGTAAAAATGTTAAAATATATATGTTTATATGATACCACATAAAGTGGAACTCTTTTAAGTGTAAAAAATAAATTTATTTTACCGACGAGGAACACAAGACAAACTTTAAGATTTTTCTTGCAACACTTACACAACCAACTATCAGTCTTATTCATTAATCAACAGGATGCATGATCTGGGCTACAGGCTTAAGGTGTTTTCGATGTATTTGCTAACTCCATTTACACTCTAAAGCGTCATCTGTACCAGCATTTTAATGAATCCTACGATATGTAATTTTGAGAATTGGATAATGTAGCGATAACGATTTGTATTATAATATTGTTTTACTTTTTATTTTATGTCACTGTTAAGCATTTGAAAAAGATCATTGATTACTTTATGGTTTTAAATCTCTTTATATAATGTTTTAAAATCCATGTAAAAGCCCAGATGGGCGTTTAATCAAATAAGTAAATACATTTTCGTGCTAAGAACGGCAGAAACTAAAAATAAGAATGTCTTTCTGAAAATGTGTAGAAACATAAATAATTAATTAGTTCTAATTTTGAAACTGTCAATTCACAGTGGAATTCCATTTTAAAATGATTTTTTTAAAATTAAAATCCTTTGTTAATCAAAATAACCTGATGCAATATATACCACCGATTTAGATTTTATTGTGCCAGTCTGACGATGCCCGTGATCGGATGAAACCGGTCCGGTCGAAAAAAGTTACAAATGTTTTTTAATCAAAGAAATTCGTTTTATAAATAATTAATATAAATTTATTACACCGAATCGAATTTTAGATGTTTTCAATAGCTTTATCATTAATTTATTTTGTTTCATTCTGTCATTATCGTCATTTCAAGTATCTGAAAGTTCAATTTGCTAGCATAGCTTATTAGTGATATTTATGAAAAAGATTGAGAATATTCCTCCATTTCTCAATGCATGGGCAATAATCATCTCTCCCACAAAGACCACCATTACTCGTTACAACTTCCAGTATTTTATTTGCCTTGAGCCGCGACGGAAAGTTCCAGCGTTTAATAACGGGTAGGACCGGCGCTGTGGCAGGAGGGGGTGGGGTCTCCGGGCATAGCGGTGGGAAGGGGGAGGCAATGAGGGAGGCCATATCAAACAGTCGTAGACCGCGGAGGCTTTCGGGGGACATCGGTGCCTCTACGACAAAGCTGATATTCAAATGTTTTTGACAGTTATGTTAACGGTAGAAAATATGTTTTGATGTTTGGTGCAAAGTGGATTGTAGCTATTCTGCCTGTGATTGTTTCACATTTTTAAAAGGATTTCATAAAAGCTTTACCGGATTTCAATTATGTTTGAGTTAATTAAAAGGGGTTAGATAAGTAAGACTAACTAGATTTTTTACTACTAAATATGCATAACGTTAATAAAGTAACTTAAAATCACAAAAACAGAAAATGCTAGAAAATTTTGAATACCCTTTTCTTCTACAAATAATATTTTAAATATTTTAGAACATTTTTAGCGATTAAATGCATGAATTTTTACGTTTTAAATTTTATTTTATTATTTATGAGTGTGCTCAAATGACAGAAAAATATTAGAATATACCTAATTACAATAAATTCATTAAAAATTACTTTGTAATCACCACATTATTAATATATACATACCAACATGTTTCGAAAGCGATGTTTTCCTCATCAGGAATATACAGAATTCTTATATTAATAATAATACTAAGTATCGCTTTCGGAACATGTTGATAAATATATTTTGATAAAGTGGTGATTATATTTTTTAAAAATATTTATATTAATAATGACGCCAGAAAGTGAACATCAATCTTTTGAAAAAATATAAACTTAATTACGTTAATTTTCTGTTTTCATCTAAACGTTGTTTTTCAGGAAAATTTTACAATCTTGAATATATAATAGAAGAAAGAAAGAAAACCAATTCAACAAAAGTTGTAAAAACGATTTATTTGAAATTGTCTTATTTGAAAAATGAAATGATTTTAACACGTATACACAAAAACAATTTAAAAAAAGCATTCAGAAAATCACGGAAAAATGTTAATAAATATTTTAAAAATATATATGAAAAAATCCTACTGTTCCCTTTCTGCAACAATCTGCAGTCTGGTGATGTTTTGAATCCAAACAAATTCGTATATCGTATAATTTATTATGTTCTAGTTCTATCGTACGAGATGATTAAATTATATTATTATTCCTAAATTATTATTAATAATGCAAGCAAAAGATTGCATTTGTTTTTCTTTAGTATTCTATAGTTAATTTGAATTCATAAGTTTTTGGGTACCTACGATTGCATACTTTTTATTTTATTTTCTTGTTCTTTGATAAAATCGTTAGTTTAAACGTTAAAATTGATAAGTAAATGATTGCTGTTTTTTTTCCAAATTTTCACAAATTGAAATATAGAGCATTAATTTTACAATTTGCGTTTTTTTCTCACTAGCAACACTGCTTCCGCCACTTTCATAGTATTATTATTTATTTATTAAATTATTCCAAATAGTTATATTGAACTAATTTAGCCTAAACTAGCCTAAACCAACTCAACCTAACCAGAAATGTAAATAGATTTAGATACGAGAAAAACAGGGTCACAAAACTGCTTAAAGCGTAGAGGACTGAAAATGTATGATGAGATGCCTGAAAGTCTGAAGGATGAATGTATTTAAATATAATTGTTATTCTTAATCTAAAAAATATAAAATATTATTATAAGCAATGAAATACAACCATCTACACGTGTTTACACACATAAAATATTTTATAAACGAACTCAATAAATAAAAAATATTATTTTAAAACACCTAACCTTATCTAAATACCCTTGAGGTTATCTTAAACTAAAAATAAATGTTATGGAATGTGAGTGCAGGCGTGACACATATAAATGGTCAAATTTTTTATAGTGCTGACGAGCTTCTGTATTAAACGCCACAAACGGTCTGTTCACATGTACATTAGGCAGACCAACGTACAAACTATTACAGTAGTCCAATCTAATCGCTTGAAACTTATTCATTTATTTTCATTGATAATGTTTTACAAAAAAGTACATTGTTTAAAATGCATACTTCACAAATTAGTTGGAATAAACTTATCCCGGAAGTACAGAATTATAAACGATGAATACGAGACAAAATATCACACGTATACAACCAGTCAACCTCACTAACCAAAGGGATACATGATCTAGGCAACAAGTTTGTAGGTATTGTCGATATATTTACTTACTCCATTTATATAATAAAGCGTCATCTATAACAGCACTTTGATGAATCCTGCAATTATTTATTTTAGCTTTAATGATTTGTGTTTAATTATTGTTTTAGTATTATATTTTATTACTTTATGGTTTAAAAACTCGACGTACTTATAATTTTTCGATAGCTAATTATATTCTGTTCTAAAAATCCATGTAAAAGCCCAGATGGGCGTTTAATCAAATAAATAAATGAACCAAAAAGATAACATATTATTACAGAAGCACACAAAGAGAAGATCCAGAAAGAGTTTCGAAGTTGTCAGTTGTTAAATGAGAATTTCAATTTTTTTTTTCATAATAATATATTTTTTTAATAGATTTATACTCATATTGTGGCTTCATTATTAATTAATTAATTAGAATTACTTTGTGTACACCACTGTTTTAAATATACAAATATCAGCATGTTTCAAAAGAGAAATTTTCCTCATCGGAATACAAAGAATATTAAAAAATATCAATGAAAAGTACAGATGATTGAGAAAATTAAAAAAATATTAATCTTAGAGTAATCAGTAAAAGAGTGGTGTAAACAAAGTATTTCTTATTAATTCAGTTGTTTTTTATTTAAATAATTTGTTCGCAGTTGACGTGGAACTGCCCAGCGATGCGTTTACTCGGGCTTACATAAGTCAGTTCATTAAGCATTTGGACTTGCCTCCAAGTTTTGTCCTAACTGGAATCATATCGTTACTACCCTCGGGCCAAGTACAACCCCAACCAACCAGCCAACCAACCAACCACCACCGCTGGTATAAAGGGATGATTACGGGGAAGACCCATTTGGCCCTCATATTGAGAAACTGCTATGAACAGATTGTTGCTTAGGTGTATTAAATAATGGAACCAAAACTATTTATTAATCTTTGAAGAGAATAATATCAACATTTCTCAATGAGAATTCGAAATAGACGAACTTACAAAAATTAAAAAGGTAAAGGTCACAACTGGGATTCGAACCCAGATCCTCTGGTCTTACCAAGACGAGTGCTTCAATCAATGAAGATATCGGGACCTAGTTATATTCGCTAATTTTTTCGATCTCATACTTCCCATTGAGAAATACTAATATCATCATTAATTATTCCCTATTTATTATGACTGCCATCTTTTGGTGTAATTGCAAAGTTGGAAAACTAGTGAAAACGATTATGAACGTTTTATCTAAAATTCCAGACTATATTTCATATAGAATTTAAAAGATTACTGTTTGAGAATTATTCACATTCACGTGAACACCTCAGCACAGGTTCTCCTAGTGAGGTGGTCACGACACATATAACACTCCATTCACAGTATCACCTCTTCAAACCACATTATAAAACACCATACAAAGCACCTTTATTATACTTTAAAAAAAAGTGTTATGTAAATGGTACCGTATAATATACAGATATAAATAAATAAAAATAAATAAACTATTCGCAGCCAGTGGGACTATGGAATCCCCCTATTACGGTATGTTATTAGACTGAATGTAGGGGGAAGAGACGGAGATGGAATGGGAAAATTTGAATAACCTGAGTATTTAGATGTGATCATAAAATACGACTAAAGTTACAAGTAAAGTTTAACCTTTGAATAGTGGTCTTCCACCAAAAAACTAACGTACGTTCCGGAGGGGGTAACTAAGGTCTCGCAAAAAACGCAAAGCGACCGTGACTCTTAATATTACTTTTGCTCTTTCCAGTAACACTCAGATATTAGTTACTACCGTTTTCACTGAATGCGTATATTTTGTATTTATTTAATTGCAGGCTTTTGCATGGACATTTACAAATAATATTGAAATGGTATATGTGTATTATAATATATCATATTAAAAGAAATAACCCAATTTGACTCTTTTATCCAGAGTTAAATAGTTTCAAATAATTTAGCTCCACTCGATGAAAAAAACCGTACAAATGCATGTTTATGCACTAACATTGATGTACCAATGATGTTGAATCCGTCGCATAGGGGACTAATATCTTCAATCATTAAGTAATACAAAATGTTAAAAACGATTTGCAAAGTCGAGTGTGACTTAAAAAAAATTGTTTCCCTTTTAGGTAAATTGCACACTTTATTTCAGCAATCGCGAACTGCTTTCGGAAAGGATTTATACACGCAAGGGGTGGGGGTCTTGGATAACCTAAATTATAGAGAATATATTATGATGTAAAAACTAACTTCAATATATCTCAGAAAATTCTTGTTTGGGGTAAGTATATTACCCCCATTCGGAACGGGAGTGTTAACAGAGAATATTTTAAGGTAATCGTAGAATTTAACATTTTAATATGTTGTCAACAGTCGTCACTCTAAAATATAAGTCAATCTCAAAGCGTATTGCATAATATTACAGTCGGAGCATTCAGTTCTGACAATTTCCTTATTTGATGGTTAACTGCTAACTGCTGCAGTATGACTATTCTGACGACAAATAATACACGAGTTGTCATTCAGATGGTGAAGCTCCGCTTCAATGGCTTTGTAATTGACAGGACGATTTGATTTTGAGAAATACATAACATCCTCTGATATGATATCACAAAGGGCTCATTATGGACTTCGACAGCATATACACACATTATATATCGATACACAGTAGTTAATGATTAACGAACTTGTGTAATTGGAATAAAGGAACAAAGTAAAACCAATGTCGTATACACAATAAACCAATATCGGATTGTGTCAAGAGGATAGAAAATGAATTATTGTAAGGTTGGAGTTGGTCCAGTAGTCCAAAGCATCGGGTTTCCACCCAGGAACCGAGATAACTTAGCAGCTACCACCCATTCCACAGTGGTACATAGTCTAAGTATCGGTGACCGGATAATTCAATACACGCATGAATCGGTACACTTTTTAAAAGTGATATAAAGTAATTAAAATCACAAAAAAAGAAACAAAAAACTAACTCGAAAATCTAACCTAAGTTATCTTTTTTTAAATTTAATATAAAAAATTGAAATATTAAATAAATTATTACATTAGATCAGGTTTTCGGGAAAGCTGTTTTTCATACTTTTAATGACATTATACCACTTTTAAAAAGTGTGCCGATTCATACCTGTGTTGAATTGTCATGGAACCCTAAATATCACCAGGATGAAAGACTTCCATTCGAAAACAAAACATTGTTTGGAGTATTAATTATTTTTGTGTTTAATTCGTAGATCTCTATTTAATTTATTTTTTTACTTTATGTAAATCAAATTTTAAAATGTTATTATTAAGTTCTGCAACTATTTTTAGTTTTTATTATTGTGACAGCTCTTTCGGTGTTCAAGGCCATTTTAAAACTGTGGTTAATCCACTTTGTGACGACATATTCATATAATTTTATTTACTCCCACAAAATTCTAATTTGGACAGGTTTTTAAAAACAATGATTTATTATAGTTAGTTAGAATATAATTACATTTCTCTTTTCTGTGAGGTTGTTACATCTATAACGTGTTTTCGCCGTATTTAAATAACAGTGTTTTCTTAATTGATTTATTTAAAAGTGTTGTTATATTGTTTTGATAATGCGAACATACTGAGAAGTGGTGAATATATGGTTTTTCTTACTTTATTAATTAACGTTATATTAGGATCCATAGTTCGTTTATTAATTTCTAATTGTTCAATAAAGTTAATCTTTTTTTTATTATTGTTTGGAATGATAATAGACGCGGTTGGTGGCGAAATCTGAATAACCTTTCTCTTCCCATCTGCTATCCTTTCCTACTGCCTTCAGACTCACAACATACCCCACTTGGCAATTTCACATTCCCACTGAATCGTAGCAGTTGGAACTTCTATTCAGAATTTACATAGAAAAGCTTCCAGGCCTTTGAAAGCCGTTATAAATATTTAAAAACAACTACTTTATATACATTTTCCATTTATCTAATTTTCCCGGTAAAAGAAACCAAAATCCAGTCCTTAATAACATATTAATTCCTAAAATATTCTCTTTAGTAAAAGAATTTCAGTGAAGTCGTTTCATTTTTGTTTTTTTTTACGAAGGTAGGTATTATACAATTTTCACTGTATATGATTATAAGCGTTTTCCATTAAATTCGTAAAAAAAAAAACCTTGACTGTAAAAAACGCTTGAAAAAAACTTTAATATTGCCTGGAAGGGCGATTTACAATCAATCGGCTTTAGACAATGTCAACAAAATATAACATTTTTGCATATTTATTGCGGGAAAAAATCATAAAAGAATCGTTCATTTGAATTTTTATTCGGTTTTAGACATTTCAAGACACAAAGAACTGGAAATATGGCGTTTTGTAAAACCTTTGAATTATTTTATACGATTTCAAATAAAAATGTAATCGAAGAAAATTTATGAAGTAGGATTAGAGTGGATTTCTTGAATGCTTTTTTAGATGTTTTCAAAAATACTTTCCACGATTATCCACCTGGGCTCAGATACATTCGAAGAAGTCTGCGGTAAAATATACGGTGAATTAATAAACTAAAATAAGTCATGTACCTCTGGAAGAACATTCAAAATATTTTCTCACGAACAATCCTCAGGACCATATATTTTGCAGTTTGTCAATCCATTATCACATATAGAACGGGCAGGGGAAGACCCATTAGAAAAAATACAAAAAGCAACAATTAAACTAATCTTTCGAGTACCGTTCTACACAGACTGAAATTTTCAAAACACTTGACGTCATGACAATAAGACAAGTATGTGCCAAATCTGTATTACTACACCTCTTCAAATACAAACTGCAAATTCCAATGCAACATCAAACCGCTATAAAAGCAAATCCTCAACAAATAAAACCCTGAATATCCCGATAACACATACCTCACACGGGCAAAACCGCTTTAAGTATTATGCAATCAAACTTTATGATTACATGCACACCACTCTGAAAAAACTAGTAATTGTAAATATAATATCTCAATTGATATAAAATAATATGTCACAGCTTGGATCAAAAAACCAAAGACTCATGTTATTCAAACCAAACCAAACATGACCTAATACATTAAATACTATACTAACTTGAAGATCCCTTCTCTTTTTTTCCGTGCAATATGCTTTAATATCATTAAACTTAGGCGAAAGTATCAATAATTGTATGTTTATTATTTTTTAAAGATTTACCTACTGTAACCAAAACAAAAACAAACAATGTATTTCCCTTCAAATTCTATACCCAATTTATATTTACATAGCAAAACTAAAACATTTAAACAAAACTAATCAATACACATCAACACTTGTACCACATTTAACACATCCACGTGAACACCTCTGCACTGGTTCTCCTAACACGTGTCATATAACACTCCATTCACAGTATCACCTCTTCAAACCTACCTTACACTCCACATTATAAAACACCATACAAACCACATTTATTATACTTTAAAAAAGGTTAAAAATTATACAAAATGGTACTATATATATCTAGATATAAATAAATAAACTATTTCAAATTAAATACCCACCCGTTGTACACGGATGAAAAACTGCAATAATTATAGGCATATCATTTTAAAGGGATTATTTCTTGTATAGTAATGTACTGTATCCTACTGCTGCGGGGTAAGAAGAGACTACGGGTGAGTGTTCCAAACTAGTTCTAACCAGTTTGAACTATACTATCGGTGTGTACAAATACATTCAAACGAGCGCTCTTTAAAATAATTTACCCGTACCGTAAAACTACCACTACACATGGAAACATTTTGTTAACAAAAAGTGAACATACAAACTTTCAAACAACAGAAGTTCTTAACTATAATTCAATAAATAGATACGTTTTTCTATCGCGTCTCATGTTTAAATTTCTAATATATAAAATATTTTATTATTTATTTATTTTTATTTAGGAATCGAATAGTTATACAATATGATAATTATATTATAAGATGAACGCTGGATAAGCCAATTAAGTTTATTTATTTTATTTAACTATATAAAACACGTAATATACCACATTTTTTTCCGGTCCGAATTTCTATGGTACCCAAAATTTACACGTATACATGTTTACACAGCAATAAAAATGAATAAGTACATACAGCATTTATTAACTCGCAAAAATTATACAGAAGCAATTTTAAAAAAAGTGAAAGATCGTAAACATATTATGCGTAGGTACATATCCTTATTGGCACCTGTGCTGATGGTACACTGATTACCTACACCTTTAGAACTTAAAAAAAATGATCAATCGTGTCATAAAAATGTTTATTTTATTGTTAGAGCAGTGTGCAGTGTTGTCATTTCTTAATGTTCCATTAATTGAACAGCTATATTAGCCCCTGGTGGTAACCGCAACCAATCAGCACTAAGCGCTACTCCTAAGCGAGCGCTGGGCCCGAACTCCCTCAGGACCACGACCGACGTAACTGCTTTTTTAAACTATTTTATATCATTATTTTTATTTTTATTTTAGTAAATTCTCTCTAATTTAATTTCTAATTATACATTATACGTTTTACTTGAACTTGTATTTTTGTATAATATATATTACCACTTGGGACGTACGGGATTGCACCACAAAGCAAATAATACGTAGAGATACCCTAACACCCAAGGGGAAGAAACCAAAATAAGAGGGGCGAGGGGCGAACTTAGGCGGGTCACTGTCATTTGATTTTCGAATAAATGCATCCCGCCAGTCTCCAGGCAACCTGCATTGCATTACAAAGAATTAGTATTTACACTTCGAAAACCAAATCTGCTAATGATCAACTCCTTTTTTACAATTGTGCAGAATTTATGGCAATCTCATTTAATCCCATAGCTGCAAAACATATTCTAAACTAACCCAAACACTAAAACTTTTAATGTATTGTACAATTGAATATGTAAAATTCAGTAAAAAAAAGATTAACTGTGGAACGTAATGCGATAATTTTGATTATTCTCTTTAACACTTCTATTTTTACAACGTTTGAATGCGCAGGAAACCACAATTATTGTTTTATTCCTTAAAATCTTCAAATGATCGCTCGCCGCCAGTCAATACACAAATGATGGCGTCACCCTCCACACAGCTTCCCCAGAGATGATGTAGTCCCTAAGGGAAATAATTTTTCTCAGGGCCTCCTGTGTGGAGTTGTAAAAAAAATGTATTCGAGAGATATGTGAACCCGCCCAGTGGCGGATTTAGGTTATCACGAAATGGTAGGCAAATATAAATATATAAACAGAAACAAAAGAATTTACAATTAAATTTTACAAGAACCGTTAAAATCAGTAATTACAATATTTGCATCATTCGATAAATTCAGCCGGCTTCACTTTATATGTTTAAGAGGTGCAGTTGAAAATGTCTACATCTCGTGAGGTATTGAATTTCTTGCAGATACATCCATAATATATATTATTATATTTATGATGAAGGGTGTTTAGATTTTTTTTTTGCTCAATTGTTAACAATCCAATTATAAAAACTCACTTATCACATATAATAAATATAGTCCTGTCATGAAATCTATAATATGAAGAAAAAAAAATGAGAAATACAAAATAGAGTTAGCACGAAACCTCCCTGACAAAAAGCTAACGTTTT
The DNA here is from genome assembly GCA_022606495.2 of Halesus radiatus. NCBI lineage: Eukaryota > Metazoa > Arthropoda > Insecta > Trichoptera > Limnephilidae > Halesus > Halesus radiatus. The sequence goes on from JAHDVE020003997.1 coordinate 12,197, forward strand.
CTCATCCTTCGTATATTTCCTTTTAAAGTCACACTAATCTTCAAGCCGATATTCATTTCCCCGCAATGCACTTTCATAATGCAGTAACTTGTTGTCCCGCCAGGGCTGGTTCAATCCATCATACGTAATACGGGAATCTGGGAAAGGCGAATGGCGAATACCACCTGTGATCCTGGATTCCCGCTTTCCTAACTTCCCCGAAGCACAATGCCTAATGTCTTCCCCTGTGAATATTACGAATACAGCGGTGAACTTTGAACTTTCAAATCAAAGCCACTGGATTTTGAAAATTTTACACTTTAATAACTAATTTGTGTGTAAATTCGCAAACATATCTGTGTGGTTGGGGATATTGTTAATACAATAATAATAATGAGAGTAAATTTCTATAGCGCAGTTTTGTGTGGGTTGCACTTTACACTAACTGACCTAACCTAATATAATTGTAAAATAACGTAAATACAATTTGTATTTGCAAATTAAAACTACGACGTAAAATATTCATTAGCAATAGACTCACTTACATGTACAATTTAGAATAAACTAGGGGTATAAATAATCAAATGTAAAGTAAAATACCGCAAAATAGTCCCAACTGGCCGGAGTCAGTGAGACAATTCACTGGGAATGAGGTGGGGAACTACTAGGTTATTCAGATCTGATCACGGAGAAGGGTGGCAATCTGTAGAAACTCTCTCTTATATAAAAACCAATTTAAGTACATGTAACTATTATTTTTTCTTCTAAACTTCTTTTCCAATTTCGGTTTTATTACTTATAAATCGACGTTTACGAGTATTTAAATAAAGTAACACAGTCTCATGCAATACGGAATGTTTAAATATAAGTACAATACGTTACATAATTATATTATTGTATAGTTTACCTTACCTTCCTCAATAGGTGTAACCTGTTCTGAGGTAGGTGACTGGATGTACAATAAAATATTTGAGTGAGATATTATGGCAGATTAGGCAGTGTTATATTAAAATATTTGAAAGGTATTGTATCAAAATAGTAATGTTAGAACATTCAAACAAAAATTAATAGGAAATTTCGAATGCATTATTATTAATAAAGTTGAAAGTGTGCAAAAGTAAGAGAAAAAAAAAACTCAAAGAAGTATATCTCATTGTGTCTCAACAAAAACTCCCGAACGGTGAGCTCTGAGGTCAGTAAATGTGTATATTTTGAGATTATTGCAACTGTTTTCCATCATGACCTGTGTAGCTTTGATCAATGTAACGATCAATATGATTTATCCACAGAATATTTTTTTTTTTTATATGAATACCTCACAAGAGTCCCAAACTGCTCCCAACCGTCTGGAGCCAGTGAGACTATGGCATTCCCAATTGGGGAATGTTGTGAGGCTGTAGGTATTGGGGAGGGGAAGGAGAAGGGGGAGAGGAAGGTGATGAAAAGGGGAAATACCTGGCTATTCAGATGTGGTCACCAAACACGGGTAAAAGCGATTTCAAGCAACGTTTCAATTCTGAATGGTGGTCTTTCACCAGGGCGATACTGAGAGTATCTTCCACTCTGGAACGTGCGCAAAATATACTCTATATTATTTTTAAATGAATTAATTGTGAAACAACACAAATTAATTAAATAAAAATTACTTGCGCACGCCGGGATTTGAACCCGCGACCTTCGGATTCGTAGTCGAGAGCCTTACCCCTCGACCATGGAGGCCATCAATATGAAAACCATTCAAGAACCCTCAATCAATTCTACCCCGTAATTAGAAGTAAACTGTAATATGGAAGTAATATTTGGAATCCTTATTACTACAAATATGAAAACATTGCTAAATCTGTTAAAAAAAATGCGAAGAATGTTATCTTTTAAATGTGGTTTACATGGCCATCTTAGACGTACGTTTTGAATACTTCAATAATTCATTTAAAATTAGAAGGCAAATGATTGATTTAATATGTTTGTATAAAATAATTCACTGTCATCTAGATACTATATTACATCTTAGCAATATTGAAATAAGTGAACCTAATTCGTATTGTCTAAGACGCCACAGCACATTCCACCTGAATACTTTCAGAAATAATTTGGCCTACTTTAGTCCTTTGCCTCAAATGTGTCGACTATATAATAAGATGGATTGTGCTAATGTAGACATTTTTGTCGATAATCTTACAGTTAAAAAAAAATCTCCTAGCCTCTAATAAAAATATTTATCAATGATTTAGCTAATTATATTATGTATCACTTGTGTTTCTCTTTGTGTCTCTTGTTCCTATTGTATTGTGTATCATTGTGTGAGTTTTTGTAATTTTATGTTTTGTGTATCCTTTGTCTGTTTTTTTTTTGTAATTTGTTTATATGAACTGAGGTTTATGAGCTTATAACTTGAAAATAAATAAATAAATCATTTCAATTTTTAATTATTAATTATTTTTATTGAGATTTAAAAACCCCATTGTAATATTTAATCATTGAAGAAAATATTAATATAACCTATAATATTGACAAATCTTGAATTTGAGATATGATATCGATGAAGATGACATAAATTGAATTGGTCTCATTAGCTAAGTTGGTAAAGTGGTTACCCCAGATAGGCAGAGGTCCTGGGTTCGAGTCCCAGGTTCTACTGATCTCTGTTTATTTTCTGTCGTTTTTTTTTTCGTTTTCATGTTTCATTTAGGTTATGTTAATATTATTTTCTACAATGATTAAATAAATCAATATTGTTTGTACCTTTATTAAGTTTCATTACTAAGAAAATCGAATGTGGAAACTCAGGCGAAGCCGAACACTAATTCATCATATGTAATTTAAAAACCTTGACTTGTAATAACTATCCATTGTCAGTCACTTCAAAAATAAAATTTCTTTTTATTCACATTTTCTTGAGAGATCCACTTATTACAAATTAAAATAGTTAATTAAGAATAATTGTTTGGGAAAAGTAAGAGATGCTGGGTATTCCACTTAAGGAAACACTTAAAACATGGGTAAGTATAAAAAAGGTTTCTCTAAAACGCTGTCTGTGACCTACCTCTGTTTTAATTTTGAATGACTATCATTAATGGTTCCATAAATTAAAAAAATTCAAGTAAGAACGTCTTCCGACGATCAAACTCATACGAAGCTCAGAATTTCAATTGAACCGAATTAGTTTTTTTTTAAATGTATGTCCTCCTTTTACTACGTTGTATTGGAAAATCACTTTTGTCAGTGCATTGCTATTTCAATTGTTCATGTTGTTTTTATTTTGCTTGGGTCAGATTTGAGAAAAAAAAAATTTTTCAACGTCATTCAACATTTGTTTGTCCGAAGCCTGCTCGTTTCGAGTTTTTTTTTGCATTTAATTAAAATACACATTTTTCCGTTTAGGTAATAAAATTTTACAAAGCTTATATGAGAATTTGTAATATTTTTCTTAGTCCTCCTCACTAGGAGTTCCTGTGCTGAGTCGGTTAGGTTTTATTTAAAAACTGATTGTTTTTAAGCACCTGCGAAGTTCTTTTCAGGATGCTGAGTAACTCCTCTACTTTGATTTCTTTTAGTCATATTCTGAATTTATTTTTGAAATCATTTGCCGTTTATGATTTTTTATGGATGGTAGAAGTGAATTATATAGCTTAGTGGAGAGATATGATTACTTTGTCCAAAAGCAGTTTTAAATGAGGGTTATTTTTTATTATTTATTTGATTGTACGCCCATCTGTGCTTTTAAGAAGATTTAAAAAAATATATATAAAATGAGTTATCAAAAATTATAAGTGCATAGCATTAACGCTAGAATATTTAGTCGTTGAATTCATCAAAGTTCTAGTATAGATGACGCTTTATTTTATAAATGGAATATTCTAATATATCAACAATACCTCCAACTTTGTTTCCCAGATTATGCATCCCACTGGTTAGTGAGTGTGACTGATAGTTGGTTGTGTACTTGTTGCAAATGTTACATGGCATCTTGACAAGTTAGCGCCCGGAGAGGATTGCTCCAGTTGCGCCAGCACAGGACCAGCCCTGAGTGCTGGTATAGATGATGTTTTATTTTATAAATGGAGTCAGAAAATATATCAATAATACTTCCAAACCTGTTGCCCAGATCATGCATCCTAATCATGCAGGTCAGTGAGTGTAACTGATATTTGGTTGTGTAAGTGTTGCAGAAAAATGTAACATTTTGTCTCGTGTTCCTCATCGGTACACGGAAGTTAATAGTGGTGACGATGGCAGGGCTATCAATTAGGTGGTTATTGACTTTATACAATACAAGGCCTGAAATTATGGTCTTTTCAGAAAGCGTAATTAGATTCAATGATTGATAAATACAATGAATGTTTTTAATTGGAATTTTGAGCTTAAAATGTATGTACTTAAGAAATGTGTACTGAAACTGTCCCATGATATTTTTTTGTTGTTGCGTGAATACCGCCCCAGAGTATCAACTGCTCCCAACTGTCTGGAGCCAGGGATACTGTGCCATCCCTTTTGGGGTATGTTGCGATGCTGAGAGTAGTGGGGAGGGGAAGAAAATGGGAGGATGAAAGTAGAAAAGTACCTGGCTCTTCAGATCTAACAACCAAACACGGTCAAAGCCATTTCAATTTCGAATGGTGGTCTTTCACCAGGGCGTTACTGAGAGTATCTTCCGCTCTGGAATATGCCGCAAATATACTATTTTTAATTAATCCGTTGTGAGACAACATAAATTAAATAAACAAAATTTAGTAACGGACTCCGGGATTCGAACCCGCGACCCCTCGACCACGGAGGCCGTCGAGTGTACTTTATACAAATGAAATCAAATGGGTGAATTATACTCAACTTCACTTCTAACTAATGAAATGCAGAGCTTTCTCATACAATCCAAAGACTTGAAATCAATTAAAGTTCTGCAAATGAAGCCTGAAAGAGTTCCAAGGCAGAAGGGTATAATGAACGAGCATGGAAAAAATAAGTACCTCACTACCAGATCCTGTTACTAAATACATCAATGACCTTTCAACATAATATTTGTTCGTGTATGTAGTAGGTACATCACCTTACTAGCGTGCATTGTCGTGATATTTTTCTATTAGAAATCAAAACATAGGTTCACCTAGTGTTATCTGCATCGATGGTGCCAAAATAACTAGCAAAACGTTATAACTTAATTTTCTACAAAACTGTAAAGAAAATACGGTAAAATTCAAACAGGTAAACATCGTTATTAGGTTTCCAACCGGATGTCGAGTTTTCAGCCATAGCAGGCCCGTGAGGCTCTAATGAAATGAGCATGCTTTTAATGGAGGGCCGTTTTGAAAACTTACCAAAGGCTAATGGTGAAATGACGAACTCTCTTAACTTGAAAGGGACAATTTGCAGGGAGAGGACCCGATATTGAGCTGCCCCGGCCGGTTTCCGGGAGATAAAGTGAAATGGTTATTAGCAAAGTGTTTTATAAAAAAACTGTTGAAAATACGACCTACCCACTGAACCAAAAATTCTTAGAAGTGTGATCTGTACCGATTTGATGGAAAAACTGATATAAAGAAATTTACCCAATGTTTAAAACCAGGACATTGTGTTTCCACTTAATTAGTAATGAACTAGACTCTAAAATGCATATGTGTAATAATATGGTATCTCCGTGTGACATCATTCTAAAAATATTTCCATATTTCAACACGCAAAAATCAACTTTTCGAAAAGATTTAAATTTTTGTTTTTCTCAAAATATTTGTTAACCCATTGACCATAAACCACGCTAGCCTGGCGGGTATATGTCCTAAGTACTTACACTCAAACCCCGCTACTGTGGCGGTCTGGATGTCAGTACCTTACCTAATCTGAGTCTCGATAATCTCTCTCTTTGGTGAATCTCAAATCGGGCATGTTATTCAAAGGGCACATTTACTAAAGCACAGAAAGGGGAGTTGAACATACTGCTTACATCAGTTGGTCAGCGACTGGTGTCCCGTTCCTTCAGCGTAAAAAAGTGTGATGTCGAGGGCTCTGGATTTCACACGTTCAACATCAAACAGGACACAGCGAGTTAATGCACTGGTCACTGGCTTTAATATTTAAGCTTATGCAAAGACAACGAATTTACAATGTACTGATGCAATGGCGGCAAGATGACGCCAGAAACCAAGAAGTGTGTCAGCGCGCCCGAAGGGCATGCCGTATCCACCTCACTGTTCGGCTGCCGGAATCTGAGTGAGTCTAAGATGACGTATCGCTTTTGCACTGGCGGGTCCTCGTGTATCAGGTCACGTAGGCCGCTTACAAACGAAGTGGCGCTGTTGTGTCAAACGGCAGGATTACTCCTAGCGTGTGTTCGAGAAAGTTCTAGGAACTTCCCTTAATGGCTAGATTCTTCTATTAAATTGTAGCCAATCTTGTTACATAACATTATACGACTATAAGTTAAAGGTTTTGCTACTTATGATTTTATGTATTTTAATGTTGCAGTCGTGACCCCATCTAAATCAGAGGCAGATCCTTATTTTGAACCCCTTGCTCTTGCTTTGTTCGTTTTCATTTGATCATTGAATTATGTGGAATTATATTTATTGGAGGTCAGGTCACGTTGTGTTTTTTTTGCGACGTTTTTTCCTGCATTGCAAAAAAATCGTTAAATATGTTTGCTGCTTCAAAGCGTTTTTCTTTACATCAAATTTTTTGAATTGCGGTGATTTATGTTGTTGATTGTTTTGTTTTTATAAGGTTTTTTGTCCATAATTTCATTTACGATGGACCAAATCTTTTTACTTTAATTTTCAGTTAGTTCTAGTTTTGTTTATAGTGATCATCTTTAGGTTTTTTTTTATTAAATACGAAAATTTCTTACCATACGCCTTAAACTATTTTTGTAATCTTATATTTTCCGTATATTTTATAAACTGTTTATATAGTATTTATTTGTGTCTAATTGAATTAATTAATCCATAGGTTATTCAAGGTTTGATCGATTTACGCTTTGAAGTTTTTTTTTAGATAAAATTTTTTTCAGGCATTTAAGTGTAAAGTCATTTTAAATTCCTTCAAAAGATTGGTTTTCACTTTGTGGCAACATTATTAACAAATGAATAAAATATCGTGTTGAGATTCGTAAAGAATGCAAGGCCGATGTAAGCGTAGTGAACAAGTTTGAGAAAGGGACGCTTAGATGGTTTAGGCATGTAGAGTGAATGACCGAAAAAAGGAGTGTGAGGAGAATATATGACGCGAATGCGAATGGAAGAAGAAGCCGAGAACGACCGAGGAAGACATGGCACGATCAAGTGAATCAAATACTTGAGTCAGACCATGTCAGAAGTCGGAATAACAGAACAGAATGTATGAGACGTTGTATTAAAGGGAATGAAGCAAGAAGTGTATGCCAAGATCGAGTTGTTTGGCGGTCCGTCCTCTCTGCCTACCCCTGCGGGGAAACGGCGTGATGGAAGGACGGACCGCCAAACAACTCGATCTTGGCATACACTTCTTGCTTGATTCACATTCATACATCGTCTCATACATGCTCTTCTATTATTCCGACTTCTGACATGGCCCGACTCAATTGTTTGATTCACTTGATCGTGCCATGTCTTCCTCGGGCGTCCCCTGCTTCAGACTTATTACAGAGGTTTAGTAAATTAGCGAAAATCGTTTTCTTTCAAATAAAATCGTAATAGGTCAAACTTCTAAGAATTCACTGTTCTACCATATGTTCGTATCGTATTTATTGCCGAAAAGTCTATTACCAATAATATTTATTTATTTTAAACACACATTATTTTAAAACAAAATTAAAGAAAGCTTTGACTGCCCAACTAAGAACAAATCCCATTTTAGGACAGTCAAATTGATAAGTTTAGTTCAAATTAAGTGTCCATTATACAAAAATCAAAGGGAAGAAAGCTAATATTGACATAGTATGGTAATATAATATATCTAGAAAAGGGTGTAATAATTAAGTATAAAGAGATGTGAAGAAAAAAACAATTGTGTGTACTAGATAATTTGAGTATAGTATAATTAATAATAAAGAATAATAGTTAAGTTCATTAATCGTTTACGTATACCAGATAATTTGAGTATAGTATAATAGTTAAGTACTTATGAAGAGATGGTAAAAACAAATATTATAGAATAAACAATTATTGTTTGATAAGTACTGGTTGGTGCTATGAGGAATAAAAATGCGTTTAAAATTGAGTACTAAAAAAATGTTATTAAGTAATATTGATAAGATTGATTTACGTATCACACAGCTTTATGAGCCAACTAAAAAGTAACAAACGATTTGCAAAAATAGTGGAGGTTTTTTATTTGAGTACCACACAGGAGACCCAGCTGCTCCCAAACATCTGGAGATACTGAGACTATGGCATCCCCAATGGGGTATGTTGTGAAGCTGAAGGTAGTGAAGAGTGGAAGCAGATAGGGAAGGTGAAGGTGGGGACTTACCTGGCTATTCAGAAATGGTCACCATATACGGCTAAAGCCATTTCAAGCGACGTTTTGATTCTGAATGGTGGTCTTTCACCAGGACGATGCTTAAAGTATTAACAACCCTGGAACGTATACTGCATATTATATTAAATTAATAATTTCTGAAATAACACAAATAAATCTAATTTTTTTTTTGCGCACGCCGGATTCGTAGCCAAGGATCAAAACCATTTAATCACGGATACCGTCAGAATAGTGGAGGCTAATCATTTTATTCAAATTCTGCAGGCTTTTATATCTTAACAGGTAATATTTTAAGTAGAGAAACTGCTCACTTCCTGAAGCTATAGTCCTGCAGTCACGTCCTTTAATACTGTGAACTTCCCTTTGAGGCTGCAGTGGTTGAATGGAGACTTCCCGGGAAGAATTAAGCCTTCAAAATGCTTGAGCCGATTTCCCGAAGATAATATTCACCAGAAGTTCTCATAACACACTGCGAACTACGTTATTCAAACATATTACATCTGTAAAATTATTAAAAATCTGTCTTTTTCCTGTACAAAAATAAAAAGGGTCGCTATATTTCAGCTTTCAAAACGTTTAAAAGAAATAATAAATTGTTTTCGAAGAAAGCAGTTACTTGCGTATTTATTTAATAAAAGAAACAATAATGCAATTTAATATACATTTAAAAAATACAAATTCCGATATTAAGAATTGCACTTCACATATTTCGTCACTTCCTTCTTACATTTCTTGGAAGATCTTCATGGTTCAATATATATGAGTTTCGCGATTTTGTTTTCTTTCGAACGGGAAGGGTTTCATTTCTTCTTCTTGTAGAAGAATTGGGAATTTAGTTTACGGGATATATCTAGTAAAAAATTATCATTTGATAACGGGACCATAACCAACCGGTGAATCATCGAGTGGAAATCTTAGTTCAAAGTTTAGTTGTATACTGCACTGAAGAAGCTACGGTATTAACGAAACCCGGTCGGCAAAAGTATAAATAAAAGTGATGTTAACAAAGTTATTGTTTTATTTTTTAAATTACTTTTTAATAGTTTGACTGAAGGGTGTTTTTCATGCAAAACCTTATAATAAATTAGATTTATAGTTAAAAAATAAAAAAAACGCTTGTAATAAACTAACATCTTCAATACATAAATATTTCACAATAATCTTACTCAAAAATATTTCTACATATATCTATAAAAAAAAACTAAATAATAACAATTGCGTAAGCATACTCGTACATGTAGATATGACATAATACAATATATAATTAGAGACAAAAAAAATACAAAATTGTAATTTATAAAAGTGAGACAGAGATATGCTTACATATGATAGAATGGAAATGCACAGAAAAAAGAGATATATCTATGTTGATTATTAAGAATATTACTATCAAAGCTTCTAAATTATATAAACTAAAATAGGTGTAAAATGACTTTGTGGTCTTATTTTTAATCCACTAATGAATTTATTTTATTTTATTTAAGTTTTCAAACTGTGGTTAATACACATTATGACGGCTTATTTATATAAATTTATTTATTCCCCCCTCCCCCTATTCTAATTTTGATGAATTTTTAAAAATAATGATGTATTATCTGTAAAACCGATTTAGTTAGAAAATAATTAATATTCTCCGTTCTGTGAGGTTTTTACATTTATAATGTATTTGCTCGTATTTAAATGATAATGTTTTCTTAATTGATTTATTGAAATACGTTATATTGTTTTGATAATGTGAACATACTGAAAATGGTCTTGAACGCCGAAACAGCTGTCACAATAATAAGAACTAAAAATGCTTGGAGAACTTAATAATAATATTATTTAAATTGAATTACATTAAATTTTTAAAAAAATCCTTAGAGAATTAACTTTCATCGCAAATTGCAAAAAAATCTCAGGAATTTAAAAATACATGTTTCACCGTGTTACACAGCAGAAAATTCCAAAAAGTTCTACTGCGCTTAAGGCAGAAGTATTCTTAATCCCCACAACCGAATGCCTACCTCGTACCACCGCAGGTGTGGCCATTTGCAGCCGGAAGGATAAAGATGCTAAGTCCTTGTAGCTCCGTCTAAGCCAAGGTCCTGGATATGCAAATAACGAGTAATTCAATTTGAACGCATGGACATATTAACGGTTATATCGCCTGGAGACTTGTAATCTAGCGTTAAAGGCTTAGAAAATAATGCCGTAATGTTTTTTTGGGCCTTTAATTGAGATTTTTGGATTAATATAAGTTATTATTGTATCTAAGAATAATCCATAATCTGGGGCTAACTTAATGGTTAGATTAAAAAAGGACTCATGTGTTGTTTTGTATTTGTAATCCAATTAATGTGCAGTGCGTTCCTACCCTAAGGATTATCTATTTACGATACACTATATTAAGTTTTACAACTTGTCTAAAGAAAATACCCAATATCGACAAAAATATCCAATATCAAGAAAAATGGTATTTTTTAGCAACACTAAGGAACTCCAGTGAAAAATAAATATTCTCCAGCTTAAAAAACTATATATTCAGAATATACGTGGTTTATTGTATATACTCGTTATTATACTTATAAAATGTATAAAATTTGTAAATAGTTAGTTGAAAATGAATAAAAAATCATCTCATCAAAACACCATGTTATGCTGGTACCATTATATTCTGAACACTTAATGTCACGGGTCACGCCCGTGCGTTTTCTGGCTTTTGATTTATATGGAATTTTTTATTTGTCGATTTTTTGTGTTTAAAACATTTTTTTTTTAATTTTGGCTATTTTAAGATCTGTAAATGTTGTTCAATGTAAAAAGCTATTATTAATGAAATAAATAAGAATATTCTTCGGCAAACCAATTATCCGTACGGATATTATGATAACGTTAATGATTAATACAATTGTTATTCGTTGAGTTAGTTTCTAAACATTTAAATTTTATTATTTACGTTAAGTTATAGTTTACGACGAATCGAATATAAAACTATGTACAGTAAAGGTCATTCTTGTTCTGACATTTGACATTCTAACATCCAAACTGACCGGCCATAGATTTGATTTGGAGCGTTTTGGCGGGATTTGAAAAATAGAAACTTTTGAAATTACTCCAACTTTTTAAACAAACTTTATTAAAAAAAATTCTGGTATTTAAGTTAGATCGTCATCATCATCAACTGTAGTTCCTTATTACAAGAATGACTGACTCGCACATGCGCCAATGAATTAAAAGCGTAGTAATTTCACTCATATTTAGGATATTCTTCGTTACTCGATTGACAGGCTGCTAACGATGGCTCCTCCTCATCTATTGATGATTATGGGAATGATATTTATAGTCTATGAAAACTATTTATTTAACGTGAACGCTCTCTGATATTATTGTTCTATTCGGCGATTGACGGAAGCTGTTTTTTTTAAATTAAATTAAACAAACACTTTGTTTTGAACCATTAATTCATTTATAATTTTTTTTATAAGGTTTTGCTTACCCAAGCTTGGTCATGGTAAAAATTGAAAACTTAACAAAAATACAGAGTGAGCATATACGAGTATATAGGTGGGACATAATGTAAAACAGAATAAAATGGAGACATAATATACAATGGAACAATGGAATAGTGAGACACATATGCTTATATACAGATTGCGGAAGAAATGTGTGCATTTTTTTTCATTTAGTCACTGTTTTTTTTTACACAAACTATTTTTTTACAAGATTAAGAGGAACGGCTGCGCTGCCTGTTTCATACATAACTTAATTTTGGATTTGAAGGCAAAATACCCATCCAAACAGAAAACATATTATTTATAAATTAAAGGTTCAAGAAATATCTAGTATGCATGAGAAGTATTTTATTTATTTTTGTTTTAAATTAATCTTCCTTAAGAAGAACGAGAATAGGGCCCCTGGATGCCTTTCTCGTCTTTTTATGGAAGATTCCTTGCGTTTTTCCTTAGGGTTAAAGACTTTTTGATTAACTGCGGAATTCCGGTGAGACATAGTAAAAAGATCCTAAATAGATTGTGAAGAGATTATTTGAAAACACAAATCGATGAAATATCTTCAAGTGACATAAGATTTTGAAGTAAAACTTTTAAAACAATTACATTATATTATAATTAATTTTAGCACATTTTTATTTTATTTTTAAATATCATAAATAAGCCTTTTCACGAAGAATCACGTTTTATAAAAAAGTACCTACCTCATTAGATAGTAATGACCTTTTTGTGTCTCTAGTTCTAAAAATGACACTTGAATGTGTGCCGACCGAAGAGGTGGGTCATTCCACTTATTTTAAAAACTCGGTTACAATTCCGAGTTAAGCCACATGGACTCGATTCCTCGGACTCAGTCTTCGTTCCTTTCGGTCCGCATAGGTCTTCTGTTCCAGAATCAAAAATCGTTAATATTACACTAATGAATAGGGACGCCTTTCGTTTCTGACTCCAATTCAAAACCTTTGCCGTTCCTTGAGTGTGAGTTCGAAACGAGTGAATCCCCGGATTTGCGAACTCGGAGTGATTCCACCGCCTTCGGAATCGAATTCATTGGACTCGGCCGGTCGTACCGACTCTGTTCAATGCCCCGCTTGACGTGAATTGTCAAATGTTTCAACATCTATATAACGTTTAATAATGTTTACTAGCTAATTATGTTTAAATTAAATAATAACGTAATTTTGAACTTACTTATTATTGAGTTTTTCTCTTGTTAAAACATCGCAAATATTGACATTTTTTATTATTGTCGCTCGCTGAATTCAGCTGACAGCAGTCATCCGAGAGAACCGTAACCGCAGATAAGTAAGAAGGTTTTAACCCCAAGTAAAAGTTAAGGAATCTTTCTTAAAAATAACGGGAATAGCGCCCCTGGTCTTCGTAATGGATGGGATATCCTTGAAAAATACGAATTCAAGTTAACAGCGGGGATTGCCCATTTTTATTGTCGACTTTGAAATTTTGCGACGTGAATGTGCCTGCTATACAAAACTTTTTTTTTCTTCTGTAATTTAAATATGCTCCTGTTATATCAGTAGATGTTGAGGGAAGTTTTTCAATTTTCTAACGCATGTTTACTGACAAAAGGCATAATTTCCTCCCGGAAAACTTTGAAAAATACTAGATACTAAATAGTTTTTCTGTTTTTTTTTCTAAACGAAGGGAATATTGTAATTTAAAGTTTGAATATTATTGTTTTATTGTTCTGTTTACTGTTTTAGTGAATTTAAATGGGCATATTAGAAACAAGAAATAACAACAATCACACATATGGGAAACAATAGACCTCAGAGTCAAAAACACATACAACAAGGATCCAGAAACGCAAAATTTGGACAAAAAATTCTTATACTATGGTATTAAACTCTACAACAAAATCTCGCTATCCATCAAAAATCACAACAACCATAATCAATAAAAAATCAAATAAAATACTGGATACGCTACATAGGAATATCTTAAATAGAAAATATATTAACACCAAATACAGTCTAACACCAAAACCACTCAACTGCACTTAAAACACCTTATTTTAGAATTATTTTTTTATTATTTCCATCAAGAATATCAATTTAATATATTGTAATTTAATATTTTGAAAATGAAATCTTCAGCACGGGAAATCCCAGTGAGAATATTATTATTTGTTATTTTGATATAAAGAAAAAAAGATAATAAAACATGATTATTAGCATTATTTTTCATTTTATTTCGTTGCACTTTACTTCCTTTCCACTCCTTAGTTCCTCCTCGGGTCCTCGGTATCACATACGATACTGAAGATCATATGTATTATTTAGTGATTATGTTTGTCAATACAGACCCGAAGTATTAGATAAAGTAGTCATCTGTTTCACCGACTACGCATGTTTCACTCGAACAATTTAGTTTGAAGGAGAGCAACTATCAATCAAACAGCGATTTTTTGCTGTCATCATGTCTCGTTTTGAAATTGAGGGTTAACATTTTTTTAGTTTCTTTTAAAATTATTTATTGAAATGGAGACGGTTTGCATAGCTCCCATAAGCACTCAGGCCATAGGCCCACTGTGCAATCTCCTATTTTATCTTATTCCTTTGATAGTAACCTGGTCCCTTTGATAAAATTCACCAGGGTTGTCATTGGATATTCGGCTATGTCTCTTGGTTACACAATATGTCTTCCGAGGTAGTTGAGACTTCTTTCCACCAAGGCAGGACATTGGCACCATAGGTGGATTAGAGTCTCTTCATCCTCTTCAAATTTCCTGCATCTATTGGTGTTTTCCACTCTCAACAGCTGCATGTATCTCCTGAGGTGGCAGTGTGCCGTTAGTAGTCCTACCAGTTCCCTCGGTAAGTTTCTGTCCATATTGAGTAGTCAGCTGGTTCGTCTGGGGTAAGGTCCGTTTATGAGTACTTTGGACAGTCGTGTGTAGTTTGATGTGGCAAGCTGCCTCTCCTTCGGCTATTTTATTGATTCTTCTTACGTTATTTAGAATAAAGCTGGTGTCTAGTATATTTACTTCAATTGAGTGGTATAAAATAATATCTTTTTCGCTGTTTAATCAAGTTAAATTTTATTTTTTATTATAAATATCATTGGAGAATCCTTGAGATTTTAGCTTAACTTTTACTTCGCTTTTCGGAATTAAGTGGCATTAAATTGAACAAGAGTTGTTACTGCTTATGGAATCCAATGATTCAGACTTGGAATGCGGCTATGGTTGGGGTAGTTACGAAGAAGATGACATGCAAAAGAGGATAATATTAAGCTCGGGTCTTAAAAAACTTGATTTCGGCGTTGCTGACAATGTCCCTGTACAATCTTTATCTTTTGATGGTCGCGAATCAAGGAATTATTGACGGCACAAGCTGGAGTTTGTTCATAGTAAGCTGCCAGTTGAAGGCGATATTCTCAGCCTGAAAGGGAAAGTTAGAGAATTTAAATGCCCATCAGGATTGTGGCAAAATACATTGAAGACTCTTTTTCGATTATGTATCTTTGCATATAGACCACACGTATTCGACAATATTGTGTTTATCAAACTCGTATCCTTTTAGTCGTGTAGTAAGTGGCTAGACAGCAGAGCAATTCATTTGGCTTCTTCATTTTAAGCTATAAAACCCCTTTATCAATGTAAAAGACGGTGAAAATCAGACAAATACACATTACTGCAACTCTACCGGCCTGTTTCTACTCATACAGTTAATTTATGTGAGGGGTTGGTTTGCTGGACAGAGTTATATCAATATATTCCTTGCGAAATTGTACCAAAAAATGGATAATCAGGGCAATATTCCTTTTTTTTTTATTTTGCTATTGCAGCAGCATGGCTGGAACATCGCTTGAAAGCCAATAAAGTTCTTCCTCGTAAAGTTATCTTGGACTACTATGGCTTCAAGTGGAATTTCGTTTGCTATTTAGTGGCAGGATTGAGTCGTCCGCTTGAAAGGGGAGACTCTGACCAAAGTGATGAAGAAAATCAACCTCCAGCAAAGAAACGATGCGTCATACCTTTGCCACATGTTGATCTTCACACCACAGAGCCAATGCACGTACCAAACATGAAAATGTCCACCGCCAGGACTTATTGCCCGCAATGTAAGGTTTTCCTTTGTTTTTTTTTCCAAAAACGTAATTGTTTCTTGTTGTTTCGGAGATATTACTTGTATTTTTTTCTAACTTTCCTAATCTGCAAATAGGTTTTATATTTAAAATTGTATGACACATTGACTAAAAAATATATGTAAAAATCAAAAAACATATTTTTGTATGTGCATCAGACCTCAGGTGTCGTATATAATATCCTTCCACCTCGTCTTATTGTTAGATATTTGAAAAAATAAAACGTTTTTCTATTTTTCAACATAGAAAACGGGAGAAAAAAAATTATTAAAAAATGCCTAATAAAGTCTTGGGTCTAAGTTAATAGAATGAGACAACATATAAAAACGAAAGAGAAAAGACAGAGTCAAAAACGGGAGAGATTACGAGGAAGTGGGAAATTTTGATTTATTAGTATGGTTATTTTTTTAACATTCTCCCGGGTAGGAGAAAACAATTCAAAATATTTTAGTTTTGAAGGAACAATTTTAAAAATATAATTTAAATTTAAAGAGGAACATTTTACAAAGCTGGTCATATTGTCAACTACCAAATGAAGAGTAGCAAGATGCCCGAACTAAAGTGACTGAGCATTGAAGTAGGAGGTCAGCACCACATCCTCATGTATAGGTAGCTGTAAAGACACAAGAGGAGACCAACTTGATTGAGGTGGTTTCCCTGAAGGGCTAAGACTACTCTCCAGGGGTAGCTTTGATAATTATAATGGCTTCAATAATGTCTTTTGTAACTGTGAAAACTAAGTAATTTCCAAGAAGTTTAATAAATATTTTTTGTTCATAATACTTCATATGAGATACAATGTTAAAAAGCAATTAACAGGAATCATAGCGTCAATAATCACTTCAAGTACGTGTTTTGTTTTGGATATAGTAGTTCTTTCTTTGGGAAACAGTAAAAAATATTTATATGCAGGCAGTGGCATACGTAGAGTTTTTTTTTATTGGGGGCAGGCAGTAGGAAGAACAGCGAAATAATTTGAATTAAATGTTACTTAATTTTATTTATTTGCTACCGGTTTCGACACATTAACGTCATTCACCAGAGTTCTTAAAACGAACTTAAATTATACAATGAAAAGAATATTTGCAGAGAGGTTTGTATGGCGGTCTATCCTCTCTGCATAACCCTTCTTGCTGTCAATTATTTAAGTAGCACTAAGGCTGAGGTATTTCAAACTCTATTACAGTATTTGATGATCATTAAATCGTCCATTAGTTCCATTGTGAATTTTTGACATTTCAATGGTTGACAACCGACAAGACCGTTATGCCTGTCAGAGATAGAGTACGCAACAAAAATTATCATTTACACAAGGACCAGATAAATTGTAAATAGATTCAAATAATCCAGGGCTCAATGCTTAAAGCACCTATGTCAGATTATGGTCATTTTGAGTTAGGTATCGGATTGAGTACCTACTTTAAAATGTTCGTTATTTAAATGCCAGAAATATCTCTGTCAACGACCGTAATTAGGGAAAATACTGTATATTTGTTGTGTTGAAAAATCAGGAACCATCTTTGCCGAATATTATTTGAAAAATATGATTCAATACGGTCTTGACTATACCTACACCTCTGGTCGGTATTTACCTATTGGTTTTGGTACTGTATCAAATTATGATGCCGTCAATGTCCAACTCCATTGAAAATAAATACTGTCAAGAGTTTGAATATAGTACCGACATACAAATATTTTTCAACACAGTCAACGAGCTAATTGACTATATAACTATTGTTTTTAACAGTATTGGCACGAACAAAATAAAAAGGGTTAGCAGTTTACATTCCGTGAACGATACTATGCGTAATTTGGAATGCTCTTTTGGTTATGTACTTTCTTACTAGACGTTTGTTTTGGATTTTGGTATTCCATACGGCCAATACGTAGCGCCAAGCATCAAGGAATTCTATCGTTGGCAAGCAAAAATCAACTGTTATAACGGAGCGTAATTTATTAGTACTAATATTTTCCAATGCCCACTAACGGGCCAAAGACATCATACAGTTTAAGGTGGAGAGGAATAATTTATTATTGCGAAATAATGATAATATTATTACGCAATACCATAAACATGATGTTTATAAGGAAAAAAAATATGAATTATATATTTTTTAATTCTACATAGGTTTAGCATTCATCAAAATCAAATTAGAAATATAATATTTTTCTGACCGTTCTACGTTTGTTTTACAAAATATTTTTAAATATCGAATATCATTAAAAAATCCTTTGAACGTTTTTCTTCAACATGCGGTCATAAAAATTCCAATAAAAAACAAATGTTGGGTGCAGTTTAAATTTTTTATGAACACCAACGTTCATTTTGTTTAAATGCGGCTTAAAAAAGTTACGTAAAGTTTAATAGTAATCGCCATTTTTATGTTACATACTTACTTTATTTCGTAGAACTCCGTTTTATTTTGTGACAGCTTTTTTCGACGTTCAAAACCGTTTGAAAATAGTTTTGAACGCTGAAACAGCTATCACAATAATAAAAACTAAAATACCTGCAGATTTTAATAACACTATTAAATTTATTTTCTTAAAATTAAAAATTAAATTAAATGGAGTTTTACGAAACACAATAAATACGTAACATAAAAAAGTACAAGAGTAACAAGAAAAATTAACATGGATGTACACTTGAGGTGATTTTTCACAAAAAACGGCAAATCATCAAATTAGAATTGACCTATTATTTTTTGTCAAGTCACAAATTTTGTTTTTATTTCGCTACAGAAAGTTGTCATTAGTCGAGCGACGCAGCGCCACGGTGGTTATTAGAATCATTTATTCGTGTTCACTTCGGCGAATCAACAAGACGTTCGTAAATTTCCATCTTAAATCGAGCGAACGCAGCGCCACGGTGGTTATTTGACCTATTCTCCATTTGCGTTCAGAGATTCATAGTTTGTTTTCCCAATAAAATTTACATAAACATTTACATTTTTAATCGAACCCAGATAGTCCGAATAGAAAGCAACTCCTCTGACTATTACACTACCAGGTGTCATGTGGAAGGTGACAAATTTACTATTCATACCTAAAATAAACAATAATTTTTGGAGTTCGAAAATATATACCGAATATACTGACATCTTGCAAATTATCGTGGAAGGTTTTGAAGGTGGATTTAGGTCAAAATTCCTACTACATACGACTGTAGCCATTAGGGGACGTTAATGTAGTTTCATGTCAATTTTCAAGGCTTACCATATGCCGTTAAACTTTCAACGTTTTTACAGGATTATTAGTAAATGTCCGGGGTATCCCCTTTAACTAAGGATTCCCTGAAACAATTATGAACGTTATTTATTTTTTTTGTCAATGACGACTGTCATGTCAATCTCTAACATGTTTAGTTTGGCTTGTCGCGCGAATTCCTACTATTTTTGTTAGCTTTACTTCCGAAGTGCACTTACCTATCACGAAAATAATTGAAGTTAGATCGGCATTTATTATAATTTATGGCACTTTATAAGTTTACATAGTTAGTGTTAAAATTAATTTGAAAAACATTAAACCCGCCATGCTGTATTGGGGTTAGCCCATAGATTTACCACTCGGGTTAGTCACAGATGACATATTCAAAAGAAGACGGTTTGTTTGGGTAGATTATTTTCAAAATGAAAAACACAAGTAGGTACTAGATTAAGAATTTTATTATTTGGATATATTTTGAATAAATAAATGTTTGGAATGAAATAACATTTTTAAATGAATGTTTCTTTGTTTAGAGATAGTAGTAGTCATCACGAGGTATTTCTTTCGCTGTCAAATCAATTATGGCACCCAAACGACAAGCAAGAATTCACAACTTCAGAACTTTCTTCCAAAAAAAAAATACCGAGCAAGGACGGGTACATATCAGCTATTATACTATATTAAATTATTTAAAAAAAAAAGATATTATAAGAATACTAATTTAAAAAAAAAAATTGAAATTACATATTTTGTTTGTGATCATTGTCATCCCATCAACGTTGGAGTTTTTTTCAAATTTTATTCTCAACAGTTGAAAATCCCCAACGATAACGGGGTCGGCGCTGGGTGGAATTTTCATCAACTCCCAGTACTAATTAATTTATGACATGTAAAGCACTTTCTGTATGCGGATGATACTCCTTTGGTAATTTATAGTAGTGATTTGCAAACACGTATGAACCTTTCACAAAAAGTCTACATTGAACTTTTAAAATGGTCTCATGACTCTAGATTAATTTATAAATGCAAAAAAATACTAAATTGATCTACCAATTACTAGTTAAAAGTGGTTTTTCAGTATAGGCAATTTACTTAGGTTGGGATGTTTCAAAAACATGTGTCATAATGACAATCAGCGCCATTTCGATTTTTGGTATTTAAACGGCCCCAGCTAAGCGCTGTTTCTCGGTCCGTTTTAACTTTTTCTGAAAATCTGATATACTGCAAGCATAACATAATTTGTGTTTATATTTTAATTACTATTTTATTTTACATGTACATTTACCGAAGTTATTCCAATTACAAAGCTTCGTTACATTATTAACACCCCATCCTTGTTTCCGTACCAACAATTTTCATTGAAAATACTCACCCTGGCACCATTTATTGTATAAAAAGTGAGGATGGAACGCAATGCAACGCTGAACTGGTACAACCTTATTGCTCCACCCACCATCCGCATTCATTCCTTATCATTTTTTATTCCAACTTCTGACATGACCCGACTCAAATATTATTAGATTCCCTTGAATACGTCATGTCTTCATCGAGGGCTTCGACATCTTCTTCCATCTAATTTCACCTCAAATCTTTATATTCTTTCTCTCTCCGTCACCTCTACATACCCAAACCATCAAAGCTTTAATATTCCCGTATCGAATAAATTATTCAAAAAGTCACAATAGCTTTCTCAACTGCCCAAAATTCGTAGGATATTTGCATATTCAATATAAAATAGATAATTCATGGTGGATTTTTTTTTTAATCAAAAAAACCTTTATATGTAATTTCTTCGAGCGATTAGTATTCACTTTGTAACGTCATTATTAACTGAATAATTAAATTTTATTTTGTTCACCACTTTATAAATATACATAAATATCTATATGTTTCGACAGTAATGCTGTCATCATTAGGAATATATGAATACTAAGAAATAATTTCAAGTATAGACAAATGATAAAAATAAGAACACAATAATTTAAGAATAGACAAATTATAAACATAAAAAAATTGTTTAAAGTAGGTAAGTAATTCATCAAAAAATAACAATTTTAAAACATTAAATAACAAATTTATATTAGAAATTAAAAAAGAAATTATTATTATTATTAATATGAAAATAAATTCAAGAGTTAGCTATTTAAAAAAATATATTTTATTATTTATTAAATTTAATTCACTATTAAGCTTTTCCTTATTTTTTTTAATGTCAAATGTCCCCCCCCCCCCAACATATTGTTAAATAGACTGAACAATTGCATAGTACACTCTTTTTAGGTTTTCTTGTATAAGAATATTTCTTAGTCTTATAAATATATATATATACATTTTCTAATTCGTTTTACAAGTTCACAAATATGTGTTTTCCATTTAAAATGCTGATCTATATATACACCAAGGTATTTAATTTTGGAAGTTGATGAATGCTGTTATGTAATAACAAATTAGCTACAATTTAAAAATAAGGAGAATCTAGTCGTTTGTAAAATACATCTAGAAGCTCGGTGGCTAGTTTCACGCTCCGACACAATACAATCCATAGGTGCATACAGCGTGCCCTTGGGCACGTGACCGTCTTGCGTGGTTTCCAGCGTCATCTTGCCTTCCGTGCATTTAGCACTTTGATGTAAACTCATTGTCTTAGTAAAGTCAATGATCAGTGCATAACCTTCCTGTGAGTCACAAGATGTTGTCTGTGTGGGACCCAGCGTTCCACGGAGTCACCTTTTGCGATAGAGCCACGTGCTGACAGACACCGTACGATCTATATGAGCTGTAAACTATTTCTTCTTTGTATCTGCTGCAAACCACTATGCTTAATTTAATTTGTCTGATTTTTAACTCACCAGAGAGAGAGAGATATTTGAACCTCAGATAGGTTATGTACTGCCCATCGTTATTTTAACCCCGGTATGTACTACTTGACCGCTTTCCTGTAAAATAAACCTTGTCTAGAAAGCTCGCATCTTTTCTTTGGTAGTTAAGTACCTTTTTCCACTGAGCCCGGCATGAGGCTGTGCCGATTCACGACTTTGCGGGCAAGAGCTGTGATGCTCTTACCTATTGAGCTATCCTGGTGGAACCCTGAGTCAGCCATCGCGTCTGGCCTCAAGGTGAGTTGGACCTTACCTGCTTCTGTACTATTACATTGCCGCCCTAGGTTGGGGCTAGCCCCATATCACTGTCGCTCCAACGTGTTTTAACTGCCTTCTTTATCAATGCTTAAAAATAATATTTTTCTCCAATGTTTACCGATATGTATTTTTAGCATTAGCGCAGTTTTTTCGTTTTCCGAGTGTAAATTAACTCTTCTTGTAGCTTTTCAACTGTAACTAAACTTTTTTCAAGAGTAACTTAACTTTTTTCAAGTGTAATTTAGCTTTTGTGCACGTTTCCTATTTTTATGTGATTTAAAAATGATGTATCTTATGTATCTACGAGGTGTGTTCAAAAGAAAAGGTGAATTTCGATTTTTTTCGAAAAGTATTAATTTATTCATCAATATCCATTTTCTCCCCTTCAAAGTAATACCCCTCAGATATAATGCACTTCTGCCAGCGCTTCTTCCAATCCTCGAAACACCTCTGGAATGCGCTTTTCGGTATGGCCATCAGCTCGTTCTTCGATTCTGAATTTATCTCATCAATTGTTGCAAAACGCTTTCCTTTCATTGGTCTCTTCAGTTTCGGGAATAGGAAAAAGTCGCAGGGAGCAAAATCTGGTGAATACGGTGGTTGAAGCATGATTACGGTGTTGTTTTTGGCCAAATAATCACGAATAAGCATTGATGTGTGAGCTGGTGCATTATCGTGATGCAAAATCCATGATTTGTTTTTCCACAATTCCGATCGTTTTAGCCGTATTACTTCATGCAAACGTTTCATAACTTCCTTGTAGTATTCCTTATTAACCGTACGACCTGTTGGCAAGAACTCATGATGCACCACGCCATTGTAATCGAAGAAAACAGTGAGCAAAACCTTCACATTTGATCGAACCTGTCATGCTTTTTTCGGTCTTAGCTCTTCTGGCCGCTTCCATTGGGATGATTGGGCATTGGTTTCGACGTCATAACCATATACCCACATTTCATCACCAGTTATGACCCTTTTGAGCAAATCTGGATCCTCATTGATGTCATTCAACAACTCCTGAGTTATACTAATGCGACGTTGCTTTTGGTCAAAATTTAGCAATTTCGGAACAAACTTCGCTGCCACGCGTTTCATGCCCAAAACATCCGAGAAAATTGCATGTCATGAGCCGATTGATATGCCAACATCCTCTGCAACATCCTTAATAGTGATTCTATGGTTTTCCAAAACCATTTTCTTCAGTGTTTCGATGTTTTCTTTGTTTGTTGACGTGGTTGCAACTATAGGACACTCATCGTCATTAACATCTTCTCGGCCTTCTGTAAAGCGCTTGTACCACTTATAAACACTTTTTTGAGATAAAGTAGACTTGCCGAATGTTACAGTCAATATTTTAAGTGCGTTGGAGCACTTTATTCCATTTTTAACTCAAAATTTAATACATATTCTTCGATCCATTTTTTTCAAAAGTAAAAAATGGAAAAACACACAAAAACGTGACTAACCTTTCCAGTTGTCAAAAACAAGTCACTAATTCAAAATGCTAAAATATGATAAACATATGTGTACCAACATAACAAAATAAAAAAGAAATCGATAATCGAATGTACACAGCCCGCGACAATTCAAAATTCACATTTTCTTTTGAACACACCATACGTAAAAGTCCTCTGGGCGTTTAAATAATAATCATTTAAGAAAAAAAAAACAACCATTTTTTATGGATAAACATAAGTTTTAATCAACTTTTTTCTCTTTTGTTTAACATATTATCTATTAATTTAGTATTACAACTATTGTTGGTAGCAATCAATTTTGTTATGTACGAGTGTACATAATTCTTAGTGAAAATTAATTTTGGATAGAGGAACATCTAATCTATTAAGCATGGAATGAAAAACTGATAATTTTTTAGCAAAAGGATGATTAGAAGTATTATGTATAACTATGTCTGTATATGTCTGGATATATGGTAAATTCAAGTTTATTTGTAACAATAGAAATATATAGGTCTAAGAAATTTTTTCTTAAATTTTGTCCTATTTCTTCGGTAAATTGTATATTTTTATAGAGTTTGTTTAGGAAATTAAAGAAAATTTAATGTTATCCTTGAGTGTCAGTTCATATACAAAAAAAATGGCATTTACATATATTTTCCAAAAATAAATATTTTATTAATAAAGCTAGCCTATTAAAAATAATATCCTCTAAATTGTTTTAAAATATATTCGCCACTGAAGGGCTTATACCAGAACCCGCTAATCCATCCTTTTGTTTAAAAATGATATTATTAAATTGAAAAAAGTTTTGTTTTAAAACAACATTAAAATAATTTCTTAGGTAACAAGTTCTTAGGTATATTCGACGAATTTAGTATTTTTTAAATAATATTTTTTGATGTATTATTTAATATTATATAAAAAATTACTACTATTTTTTTTAATATTATTTTAACTTTTTCCATTATTTTTACATTTTTATTTAATTACTTACTTTCATCACTTATTTTTATTTTTTGATTATGTTCGTATTTTGTCTATTCTTACATTACAATTTTTCTATGTTTATTATCTGAAGTTTATTTCTTAGTATTCTGCGTGTTATCAGTCACCCATTTGGATTCCAAATAATACTGTGCGCTTATGTGCATCGCCCTTGCCCCGCTTTCCCCCATTTTGACCTATCGCCACAGTATAGTTATAACTACCAACGATTATAAAACAAGTTCCGCTGACGATTCGAATCGTCGCTGCTGAACTTTAATCTCGTCACAACGCAGAATATCTAGTGAAAGGTAAGTGAATACTAAATGTGCAGTCAGTGATGAGTCCCTTTCTTGCCCTTAATTGTCTTGTTACTTTCCTGATGCAATAATCGCAGGTCCTTCATAACCTTAAATTACAATTCGCAATCGCAACCATCGTAACAATTAGTATTACGATTGGCATCCACACGCACCCACCCGGACGCACCGCTGTGTATCCTGATGAGGGGATCTTTGTTTCCGAAACAGGTTATTTATTTATATATTAAACACTGGTGAACACAAAATATTTCACACCACAAAGCATATTTACTTTTATTGAAGAAAAACAAAAACAAAAAAAAATACAATTTCATGAATACAATAACGATTTCAAACAGTTCATGCAGAGGTACTGAGAATATTAAACACATATGGGTTGTTATTTCATAAACATTTATTTCTTAACAAGATTATTTATTGTCATTGTATATGATTACATAGATTATATAATTTTACATGCCGGTTTCATACTGAAGATATTGAGGAAATAAATTAAAAATATGTACAATATTGAAATGCAACAATTTTGCATATTTTAACCATCTTGAACACGTGGAACCATTTTAGTATTTTTTTTTATGAATACAATAAAATTCATAGAATATTGTAGCAGTTAACCTACGATATTAGTAGTTACAATTTACATTTACAAAATCGGTTTCTCTAAAAGTTGCATGTTGAACTTTTCGCACTTGAGAAAAAATTTTAATATGACGGTTATAGCATTTATTAAGATTTACTAACACAAAATACAAATATTTAAGAAATAGAAAATGATTTGAGGAGAAACGGTAAAAATAAAAGCTATGCAGAAATAAATAAATTTTGTACCTTAAAGCTGGAAGTCTGGAAGCCACATTTTCAAAATTGTTGAGTAGAAGGGTTCGAAGTTTTGCTTTGCTCTTAAGTATTACTGGACTACCAGTATTTTAGAGCAGGCTATTTTAGAAATGATATATCGACGGATTCAAATGCTTTCAGCATGAATAGCATACGAATATGTGGTGAAATAAGCATTATTAACTGAAAAGTCACACTTGTAAAATTGTTGAGCAAAGAGGTTTGAAATTTTAGTTTGCTTCAAAGTATTACTGGACTATTGATTTTTTAGACTAACCTATTTTAGAAATGGTAAAGCCGGGGACTCCAGTGTTGTCAGCATTAGAAGTATGTGAATATACGAGTATATTGGCATTATTAAATCAATGGCGTAAAAAAATTACTTACAGAATAAGGAACTCCACTGAAAAATATAATGGCTTAAAAAATATATGTTCATGAAGATTAGCAAATGCCAATTCTGAACACATAACTTTTTTTTTTACATATAATCATACGCAGAATATATAAATCGTTATTTAAAATCGAATGAAAAATCATCTCAACCAAACACTTTGTTATAATAATACCATTGCATCTGGAACATCTGACGTCACGCGCGTATTCTTTTTTGAGATTAGTATGGACATTTATATTTTTCGATTTTGTTTTGTATTATATATAAATTTTTACTTTTGGCAAAATTTAAACTTAATTTGAGTGATTTTAAGCTCTATAATGGTTGTTCAATATAAAAAAAATATTAATGATAGGAAATTAGATTATTCATGAACAAATTATCAATACGGGTATTATGATAATATTAATGCTGAACACTATTATTATTCTTTGAGTTAAAGTAACTAAAAAGGTTCATAATTTTATTACTTACGTTAGGTTATGGTTTACCATGAATAGAATACAAAATTACGTACGGTAAAGCCCATCATTGTTTTGACATTTGACATTCTAACCTCAAAACTGATAAATACCGACCGGCCATAGATTTCGAGCGTTTTAGCGGACTTAAAAAATTGAAAATTTGAAAATTATTTAAACTATGAAAACTAACTTAAAAAAACGAATAATGCTGATATTTAAATTTGAATGTCATTATGAATAAAAAAAAATAAAAAAACAAATAGACTTGAGTTCCTTATTTCAGCTCTAAGGAAGTAATTTAAGTGGGATCTACTTTCAGATTTTAAATAGGAAGATGGGTAGAGTGGAGTATCACTATTTAGATTATTTTTCGTTTTTCTTTTATGATACTTAACAAAAGTGTTTGAATGTCATTCACATTTTTTTTCAAACCGAACAGTTTTCCTCTACTTTTTGTATTTCCTCTTCTAACCGATCCCCACATACGTACTCTATGTTGAATTATGTTAGTTTAAGGTTCCGTTCGTGATCGCGTTGATGTTGATACAAGCACATACATTTTTTTCGATGGTAAGTATTTTGTGTCTTTTTTTTCAATAAGTCCACAAAGGAGGCCCTGAGGAAAATAATCTTCCTCTTGCCTATGTCAACTTTGGGGATGCTGCGTGGGGGGTATTTTTAAGGAGAGGAAATTCTGGAAATAAAAAATATATGGTGGATGGGAAGGAATCTGGGGGTCAGTGTGTCCAGGAGTAACGGACGAATTTATTCATCCCTCGCACGGTGGTGCAAGGCGATGGATCGAGATTTTGGCTGGAGAGGTCAAGGAGTCTCCATCAACCGGCCACTCCCGATCCAGCCGACCATGCAGTTGGTGGGCAGACGCATCCGCCGCCAAGACCTGGAAAAACCTCACCTCATGAACCCGGGTAACCCTTCTAAATCACCAAACGTAGCGAACCACTTGAATAGTTTCAGCGGCGGCGGTACTCACACTCACCTCCCACATTGGAGGTCCATCATATTGTACAAATAAAAAAAAAAACAATTAAACATGTATAGACTAGAGACACGCAGAAATAATCATAGATTTATAAATGATCATAAAACATGAGATAGTATTTATATTTTTCATTAGGGGAAGATATTAATTGTTTTTGTGTTTAACCGCCCTAACCATACGAACGTACGTGATACGGCCGCTATATCATCGCCCGAACGCAACAAACCGTATCCCGTATGTTCAGGTTAAAAAATAACGATAACCGAAACCCACAAAACGTTCGTGATACGTCGTATACATCAAGTTCGTTCCTGCGTTATCGCTTTTAGTATGCCGAGGTAAGCTGAAGCTAACGAATGTGTTCGGTTATTTCCGTATTCTCCCATACAAGTCACGCCGCTAATCAGTGATACTCCAAGAACGTGGAAAAAAAACCCGATGTTTTTTTACCTACTTTTTGAAAAATAACCCAAAGGCAGGGCGTTTAATTCGTAGAACTCTATTTTATTTTTAACTTAATGGAGATCAAATTTAACAATGTTATTATTAAATTGTGCAAGTATTCTTAGTTTTACCTTTCCCTTGCATATAGAAAGAAAGGGTATTAAAGACTAAATTTACTTGAACAATTAGAAATTAGTAAACGAACGAACGATCCTAACATAACATTAATTAATAAAGTAGAGAAAATGATACATTCACCGCTTCTCAGTATGTTCACATGATCAAAATACGGGAAACACACTACAAATATAAAAACATCAAAGAATAAAGAATTTTAATCATTTTCAAACTAAATCGGTTTCACCGATAATAAATCGTTATTTTTTAAAATCCGTCCAAATTGGAATGAGGGGGGCAGTAAATAAAATCATATAAATAAGTCGTCACAATGTGGATTAACCGCAGTGTAAAAATGCCGCTGAACGCCGAAACAGCTGTCACATTAATAAAAACTGGAAATAGTTGCAGAATTTAATAATAACATTATTAAAATTGATTAATATTAAATTAAAAAAAAAAAATTAGGAGCATGAAATTAAATCATACAGATTCTACAGAAAATGTATACAGTTAAAGGTTACATATTTTATTTAGACTTTCGTACAACAATGAAGGGTTATTATATTATTTATACCTACGAGTACTTTGTACAACTTTCTACAGTGATATCTAGATTTATATTTTATATAAGAAGATAAAAGTAAATATTATTAGGTATACGTTTTATCAAACATTTTAAACTCTTCGTCTTTGACAATCGATGATAACAATATGTTTTAATCAAAAACGTTTACATCATTTCACGTTATTTCTCCATGATTATTGATTATACATTAGAAAATCCACTGGTTATTTAAATAGATTTTAGATATTATTTATGACATTTATTTACATTAACTATTCAATCAAACATTCTTTTTTAAAGCAATTCAAAATGTAGCTTTTGGTAGGATATGTTTTGGCTTTCAAATGAGTTAGACTAGTAAATCTAATAATTAATCTTTGGCACATGATTAAATAAAGACAGTTTTAATGAAGTTTTCAATTTTTTTGTTGATTGTGGTTTGCAATTTAACGATTAAAACAATCCCAGAAATTACAATGGATGTCAAAAAAATATTGCAGAATTGTTTTTATGGTGATGGGAAAGAATTACTACAAACATGGACATATATTTTTATCAGTATTAAAAACTTCTGGAATTCACATCTCATATTTTATACATACATCATACATAATAAAATGTTTGGAGTACACATACACTTAATCACATCGTTTTATTAAGTACATGCGTCACAGAAATGCCGTTATTTTTTTCCGTAAAAGCGTAAATAATGAAAAAATGAAGTTGGTATTTTCGTATCTATTTTACCTTTTTGTGGTGAAATGAAGTAACAAATTGAATAACTAATTTCTCAAGTACATTACAGATTAAATATATTTATTTATTAACAGAAATATTGATATCTTGTAACAAAAACTTAACCAATCAAAAATATACCAGAAAATTCTTGAAAACAGAGATAAGAATTAGCCGATCACCTAAAGAGAACTGCTCCGAATGGTTGAGGGACACTAAGTGCGGGTTCTTTCGAGAAACTTGGTATTCATCAAAATGTCAATGTTTATATTCAAGTTCCGTGAAAGCTCTATTCAAGTTCTTCTATTAAACAAGCACTGTGAAACAATTGACCCATAATATAATAATAATAGTACTCGAATAAAACTTTCAAAGTGCTTGAATATTAACTTCGAAATTTTGACGAAACGTTGAAATTCTCCGATACAATTTAACCTAAGATTCAGCTTAACTGGAAACCTTTTGAGGAAGGACTATGTCCAGAGCCAGACTTATGTAGAAATATTCTCGCAGGGTATGGTACACATATATACAATAGTATGGGGATCTGTAAACTAGACACGAACATTAAAAAATAAGATTCAATAAAGTATGCATTAAAAGAACACCATCTTGTCGTGTGTACTTCGTAACGAAAATCAAAAATCTTTACCAAACGCACGCCAATGAATCCATTTTTTTTCTTAGTGCATATATGGCGCCATTCATCAATTTCGTGACAACACATTTTTCTATATATTGAAACACATCTTACAGATAATTTATTTATCATAATATAAAATCTAAAAAACTAAACACCTCAGCAACCAAACTGCTGCCATGAATATCGATATAATTCTAAGGGTTACAGGTTTATTCAGGGAATAGCTGGAATTTAGCTCTACCCAAGGAGGTCTGGAAATGAAACCGTCTAGGTCCGTGGGGTCTGGACTTCTGGAATCCATCCAGGAGCGAGTGGTGACGTCATACCGACCCCTGTGTTCGTTATTCCTACCCCTGTTATTGTTGTTGTGCTTGTTGTGCTTGTTGTCTTGTTTGTTGTGGTGCTTTCGGGGCTCCGGAGTCCTGGTGGAGTGGGTGGAGGCTGGTTTTGATGGCAGTTGAAGCTCTAGATAAAGACAATATTCTTTAACGTATGATATCATAGAAACAGTTTAAATCGCCCCTGCTACAATACTGCATGATCATGCCACTGAGAGATACGTTGATATATCTTAGTTAAACGGACATTCAAGCGATGTTTATACGTATATATGTCAAATTTGGGCACATCATAGATCTACTCAAAGCTGATATACAGGATATTGCTATAGGGGCGCTTTTAGATAGTAAAAGTTGTAAAATATAACTTTTTATACAGCTCTAGCAATACCTATCAATAAGTATCCCGTGAAACATGAATAGATGAAGCAGTTTATGGAAAAAAGAAAAATCACTTCCCAACTGCTCCCAACCATCTGGAGCCAGTAAGACTATGGCATCTCAAATTGCGGAATGTTGTGAGGCTGAAGGTATTGCGAGGGAAGGCGAAGGGGAAGAATAAGGTGGGGAAAAAGCTGTTTATCCAAAATTGTTTTAAATAAGAAGTAAACAAAATGTAGAAATGTTTTACTTTGGCATACTGTGCATTTGTGCATTAAGTATTGTACCAACGATTAGTCAGACATCGGTGAATTAAAATCAAATTATCCTTTGCTAAGTCTTCCGATAAGGACACAGCTTGACACTGTGCTATCTTATATGAAACGCCTAATTGCAAAATCCCCTAAAACGTTTCTTAATGTTTTTTTAGATATCGGCGATAAACTTTTATCTTTTGAAAGGGTGTGTATAAAAAATGCTTTCTTTTAAATCAGCGTTGTGTAATGCGTAAATTTTATATTTTTGGAAACAGCGAGTAGTTAATAAAAATTAGCGAAAATTGTTATACTGATTGTAGGGAATTTTGGCATGTCAGAAAACTTTCTAGAAGCCATGTTGAATTTTTGACCACGTGATCATCATTACGCGTTGTGATTGGCTGGCTATATTTTATTTATTTTTCATAGTCTCCATAACACAGTTGTACATTAATATATTACAGAGATTAAGATACATTACAATAAATGAGAATTAAACAAGTATTAGGAATTACAAATAGTACAAGTGAGTTTACATTTGTATATTAATGATTTTAACAATACTTAAGATGCTGATCTGTATCAAACATCCAAGAAGTGAAAGGTTAATAGGTAAACGTATAAAAGTTATGGGGCCAATTTCATAACTATATAGTAATGTGGATCAAACAGTAGTCCTAAAATTGTATCTTAGCGACAATGAAAATGTCAACGGTCAATACAGCATTGTTGAGCAGTTCAGTCGCTCTGCTGATTAGAGTGTTCTGGTAAACAGAAGTTCAGGAGAATTTGCAACGCAAAAAACAATTAGTTCCACACGTACCTGATACAAAAATCAATATGGTATCCATATCTAACTCCATTTAGCAAGATATTTGTTTTAAGGGGTTATGCAATTAGGCGCTGCGTATATAGTATGCAGCCGTAATAGAAACTAATGTAAAGATTTTTTTTTTGTATTCTCAAAATCTGCACTGGTGTCTTTCCGACTTCAAAATTAGCTTTTTTCTTTCTAACTCGAATTTCATTCTGTTTTGATTAATGAACGCAAGTTTTTGATTCTGTCTGTCTTAGGCCTTAATTAATATTTAAGATAAAACATCTACACCTACGCTTGGAAGCGTTCCAGTAGAGTTTACAAATTGAAAATAGCCAAACATTTAACATAATTATAGTAAAAATTAATATATCTTCAATAACTCGAAAGAGACTAAGTCATACTTCTTTGTCTTAGTCATCTCGCTAGATTCCACATAGTCAGCTCGCCGCACTGTGATTGTGGGTCAGAGGATAATATGGACAATTATTTCTTTGAGTGTCCTATCAATGACCAATTTCAAAACATTATGCATGAATTGGTAAAACTTAAAATTGAACTCCCTACCAATATTCTCTGCCTTCTAAGTCTCAATTTCCCCCAAATTAAGAATTTATTAGCAACACATATTTATAAAAATGAGATTAAAATTTAAGTTATTGGGGATTATTAAAAACACATAAATTTGTACTGTAACTTATTTGCCCAAATATTATGTGGCCAAACATGGCCAAGATCGCTTTTAATGGGTGAAAGCCATAAAATATCAAAACAAAAAAAGTTATTTTTTAACAGCAACAGAATGTACCGGCATTTCCATCGCATTCTGCCAAATGTTCATGAGCCGATCATTTATCTGCTTCGTAAGTGTAGTAATTATTGTCGCTTCTCTTTTAAGTACGTCAAAGAGAAAAAAGGATGAACACCGCTTTCAACTTTTAAATTATTCTTTTTCTGTTCGAAAACAAAAGAAAAGCGAACGATTTGTTCTTGTTTTTCTCGCTCAAAGTGACTTCTGTAAAATTAGCGGACACCAATTACTCCACACTCCTCTCCTGTCTACAGGAAAACAATACACTGAAGTGCTAAACCCATAGAAGAGCATTGTGTGTGTGTCCGGTCTTCGAAGTAAGTCTAATTTTTCCTTACTTCTGGTGATTGTGATAAAATATATTCAAATATCTATTTTTGTTCTTAGGCTAAACGAAACGTAATACGCGCTCGCAGATGGCGCTTAATTAATTGCTTAAAACAAAATAATAAAAAAACTT
Organism: Halesus radiatus; assembly: GCA_022606495.2. Taxonomy (NCBI): domain Eukaryota; kingdom Metazoa; phylum Arthropoda; class Insecta; order Trichoptera; family Limnephilidae; genus Halesus; species Halesus radiatus. The sequence goes on from JAHDVE020003997.1 coordinate 45,605, forward strand.
ACAGCGCGTAATGTTTTAAAGAATTGAATTAATTAATGAATTAAAAATTACTTTGTACACACCACTTTACTAATATATACATATCAACATGTTTCGAAAGCGAAGGTTGCCTCATGAGGTCATACATAATACTAAAAATTAATAATGTCAAGTATAGACAAATGATAAACATAGAACACTATAATGTAAGAACAAACAAATTATAAACATGAACAAAAAGTGATTGAAGTAGTTAAGTAATTAATCAAAAATGTTAATTAAACATTTGTGTTCTACGTTTATCATTTGTCTATATTTGACATTATTATTTTTTTAGTATTCTGTCCTGATGCGAAAAGCTTCGCTTTTGAAACATTCTGATATTATGTATTAATAAAATTGTGATTACAAAGTAATTTTTAATTCATTTATTAGTGCTGATTAAAGCTTAATCTAAAGCAGCTAATCGATTTCATCGGTCCGTCTTTTGACCTAGGTGTCGAAATGACTTACGTAAATTGGCGATATTTTCAAATTATTACGGATCACTTCTAGAGATTTTCTGATCAGCGAGATAACAAGAATTTTGACTTTAGTCCCTTTGTCTGCCCGATGACTGCAAATTCAAGGGATTCAATCGTCTGGAGGATTTGTTACACCTCTTTGAAGTACTGTCTAAACCTTTCTATAATGGGCGGCTTCGGGACTCATTTATAAAGAGAGTAAGTCCATTTTTTTTCAGTTTATTGAATTTTGGTGACGTTTACCTTCCCAATAATATAGCATTATGTCAGTGATACTGCCAGCACAACTGTTACAGTTTTACAAGGTGTTAGGCCGCTACCTGACGGTCCGGCAGGGAATCGATATAAATCTGGTGCAGCAAAAATGCAGGAAATGTTTCGCGGTATTTCCTCCATCGACTCTCTGACGGGTCTCCCGTGATTTGTAGCAGCCAGTAAATTGTCGGATTTGCAATTTTCTGTTCACACTTTTGCCGCTGAATGTTATCGGATCTATCAAAGTCAAAATCGGAAAATGTTGAGTGAATCAAGTGAAGACGAGGCTCTGGTATGCTATTTATTCATTCGGACGACACAAAAAGGAGGAGGTTTTAGGTTCACCCCTACATCGAACGTAACATTCATTGTAGGTTATTTACTGCTGCCATGGAACTATTCGGAGATGATGTCAAATTCCGGACAATGTACCGAATGTCAAAAAAAAAACATTCCAAGAACTGGTTCATGTTACTCCATATATAAGAAGTCCTCCTATTGCATACCAAGCTTTCTCCATTGTCGTCTTTATTGCATATGCCGGTAAGTAGAGTTATAAAGGCGTGCATACTACTCTATCTCCGTTATTATCTGAAAATTCATATCCCGCCCCATCTTTGAACTCAAACGATGAATGGCACATAAACGATCGAAACGCAGTGCATAGATTTACTGGATGCGTGTTTTCTGAGAAGCTACTGAATTGTCGTCCCGCTTGTGGTATAACAGAAGTACGTCGTGCCGCTCCCGCTTTCCTCCAGCTTGCCCATCGAAATGAATGGCGCAGTGCCCTGTCAGTATCACGTACGAAGTTTATGTCGATTCCGTACCGGACCGTCAGAGAGTGACCTTATAGTATCAAATCAAACGTTTTGAAAATTGTGACCAGGATTTGAACACCATGACGTTTCACTAGCCACGTTAGCTGTAATTTTAAAAAATTGAATTTCAATTAATTCTATAATTCTATGTGTACGAGTATGTACGTGTTCGTGTGTATGTATTGTTGGAATTTTTCTTAATTGTCAGATCTTTTTACGCTTATTTTGAAAGGCATTTTTTTTATTTGGATTTGAAAGTTCGTTCGTTAGTACTATTTACTTTGGGTAAATTATTGAATTTTTTTATTTCTTGTTATGTATAATAGCGTTGTGCAAATAACATATTGATTTTGCACGCTGAGAATACGAATTTAAATCTGTTGTGATTTTCTGTGACGAATTGATATTTTTATTTTATACAATTCATATGCAGTCAAGCGTTAAAGCATTCTGAGTTTTACAAGATATTCTTAATAATGTGCCTTGCATTCAATCTAAAAATATTGATATGTGAATCGGTAATGTGAAAAGTCATTCATTTCATTAAAAAAATTGAGCTTTTTTAAAAATTAATTCCCTTCTGATTCCGTAAAATCTTACCTTGCAGTCTCACACTACCTTCCACCTTTCCCAGGGCGTTGACAGAGGTGCAAACATATCCCCCAAAATCCTTCCTCTCCAGTCTCCGGATAGTCAGATTCATATACAGAGAGTACTCGTTTATCGCCGTCTCCTTCATTATGTATTTGGTGTTGTCCATCAACTTCTCGCCTAAGTTAAAAAAAAATAATATGTAAGAACTGTAAAAAGAAATTTTGAAACAAAACCATACAATTTTAATGAGTACCTACATACTTAGTGTTGTGCATTATTCTCGTGATAAATGAAACTCTTGTTCTTACAACAAAACACATACGTATGTACAGAGCTATGTTATTCAAAATGATCGACTCGCACGTTCTCTTCTAACATTCTCTTTTTTCTTTCCTGAGATATCCAGTATACTCAAATTCGTGATACCAATAAATGCTCTTTTTAGATAGACCATCAATGTTAAAGTGGAGAAGAAAGGTTCGCTACGCTTCAGTTTCTGACTCAGTTTTACAGAAGTCATGAATACAGAAAGCCTTATGCTGCATAGTAGCCATTTTACTCACAACTAACGCGAAATAACTCCTTGGCGGCGCGAGCACTTTAGCGGTCGTTTGCGCTACTATGAGCCGATCTAGCGACGTAATTTTAAACTTTTAGACCTCCTCTTTCAATTGCTATGAAGATCATTCACACATTACATATAATTCAAGAAATATGGCAGTACAACTTTAAGTTCATAATTTTTAATAACCCTGCAGCTTAGGATTAGACAGTTAGGAAGCTAATCTTAATATTAATATTAAAAGTAGTATCCTATCTGAGAATGATCTTGAGAATTTCTAAAAATATGTCAATCTTCCTTACCGACATTGCGGTCATCAGAGCCATCTATGTATAGTGCTCAAAACTTTAATATCACAATTATTAAGAAAAGTCGGATCTCTAAAATGATTTCAATAGCTATCTTTTTTTTATAATCATTGGTTTGTTAAACTAGGATTTTTTTTAATGATTTTAATTTACAAAATAAAATTCGTACCGCTTTCTCTATACCAGGAGTTCATAGCCTTAGGGGAGGCCTCAACGTAGCACTGCACGATGACGTCGCTGTCTACGGGTGCCGCTACAAGCTGGTTGGACACTTTTATCAGGGGATGAACTGTGGATAATAATAAGAACGGATTCGTGAAAAGGATTAACTTTGTGACTTGCCATAATTATAATATAAACAGATACATTTGTTTTAAACCACTTCAATTTAATATAATGATCGACCTATTTAGGAAGTACCCTTCCTTCGTCAAGACTATATTAAGACTGACGTATTAAAATAAAGTGGTTTAAAGCAAACTCGTGTGTTTATTTTACGATAATAAATACATTTTACAAACAAGTGTAAAGGATGGAATTACTATATATGCCCAAACATATTTCTAAATTATGATTTCACCATTCGAGTGCGATCGATTCAAGCAATTTCATATTAATAATTGAATTAAAAAATTACTTTGTAATCACCGCTTTATTAATATATGCATATCAACGTGTTTCGAAAATTAAGCTTTCCTCATTAGGAATATACTGTATACTAAAATGTAATGTAATAATAATGTAAGAATAGATAAATTATAAACATAAACAAAAATTGATTAAAGCAGGTAATTAATTAATCAAAAATTGTATTTTTTGTATTTCTGAAATGTGTGTATCGAAGTAATCATGCATTAGATAAAAATTATAAATTTAAAAAACGTAAACAAACTCATTATGATGACGCCCTCGTTGCTGTTTTAAAATGAACTGTCAAATTCGAATACGAAAAATTTGAATGTGGGAAACAAAATTTCAAATACATAGTTAGAGCAGCTCAGTATTGCTGCAGTAATGAAAAAATGTATTTCCAAAGCTATACAAGTGACAAATAACTAATCTGAGTTAAGTCTAATATACGTTTTGTACGTCGTAGAAAATTGCAGAACCGGGAGCGCAATTCCATTTTTCTTTTTAAGGAAGACTAATTATCGTTTTTTTAGGCTTAAAAACTTCTCGCTTAACTGTGGTTCTGGTTCTCTCAAATGACAGCTATCAGCTGTTATTATACGAATGACATTCATCAAAAATATTGATATTTGCGTTGTTTTAACGAGATAAAAACTCAATATTAAGTATGTTGGCAATTAAATTATTATTTAACTTAAAAAATATTAGTTAGTAAACATTTTAAAACATTTTCTTTCAATGTTCACGATTTCAAAATTCACGGTAGACGCGGCATAGAGGAGAGTTGTTTCGGCCAGACTGAGTCCAATTAATCCGATTCCGAAGGCGGTGGACTCACTCCGAGTTCGCAAATCTGGATTCACACTCACACTCAAGGAACGACTAATGTTTTGTATTGGAGTCAGAAACTATTCAAACTGTCCAATAGTAATATGAACGATTTTTGCTTCCGGAACGGCGGACCCGGGTGGACCGAAAGGAACGAAGGACCTATTCCGAGGAATCGAGTCCGCGTGGCTGACTTGGAATTGGAACTGAGTTCGTAAAATAAGTGGAATGTCCCACTTCTACAATCTGCATAGATTAACCACGACGGAAAATGTCACTTTTAGATTTAGTGACAAAAAAAGTCATTACTATCTAGTGAGGCAGGTACATCTTTACAAAACGTAATACTTCGTTAAAAGGCATATTTATTTATGTTATTTTCTTGAAGATATTTCATTAATAAGTGTTTTCAAATAATCTTTTAACTATCTTTTTAGAATTTTTTTCCTGTCTCTCCAGAATCTCGCAGTTACTCGAGAAGTCTTTAAGCCTAAGGAAAAAAATAAGTAATCTTGTTTAAAAACAAGCAGAATAGCGCTCCTCCAGGTAGGTAATACATTACTTTAAAATATGAATAATAAGTTGATAGCTGTTACCCGTTCAGTGCAACGAGATAGTACCTGCATATCTTGTTTGACGACAATAGAGCGCGGAACGTTTTAGAATGGAATGAGTTTTATCCTTACATTGAATTTGGACAATGTATCTCTTGCTGACTGACGGAGGCACCCCATTGCTGGCGATGCAGAAGTATGAGCCCATGTCAGTTCTCTGCACGTTGCTGAGGTGCAGGATGGGCCCTTCGTACGTGGCCAAGGCTAAAACAAACAAACGACAAATTAATCAAAATCCAAAATAACTAAGACAATATTTTTTGTGGGCAGAATACATTGATGGCAAAAAGTACAAAAATGAATTAGATAAAGGAAAAATTAAGTCTTAAGATTTTAACTGATCGTAAAACTAATAATGTTTTCATTTTGTCAGAATAACGTATGGATGTATATATAATACCCAACATATGGCATTTCATACAAATTTCCGAAAATGTACGTCATTCTAGGGTTAATTTCATAACACCACTCGTCATCAAATTTCATCGTCCACAGCACTGACGTCAGCGCGCCAGTTCGGTTTGACTCGAAATATTATTTTAGAGCGTCGACTTACTAACTAGTTGGATCTTGTAATTATTTGTCGTAACTGATCTACGGCAATAAAATCTACGTTAAAAAAGTTTGTGAAAATAACCAATTTGCAATACCCACCTAGTAAAACATTACATATTTAACATTTATCCTATAATATAAATAGATATAATCAATAAATTACCAAGTCTAAAAGTATTTAAAAAGTTTAAAAAATATGCTAATGATGAAATATAAAACAATTTCTTTAAATAATCAACTACAACCCTGGACCGCTCAAATCTTAAATTGCCATCTGGAAAGAGGATATCGCAAAATACACGCACGCATACATATAGCTAAACAGCGATGCATCCAATAGCCACGTGTTTAATGCGTGCAAATTTGTTTGTGCACATTTGCATTTTATTCTATTGAAATTTGACAAAATAATAAAAAAAATTATAGTTGTAGTATAGATGTTGTGAAGTTTTATTGCAAAATATATGTAGTTTCTTTGTCCAAAGGTGATTTTATAACAAGGAATGTTTTTTGTTTTATTTCATTTTGAATCGATCTAGTGTCAACAAATTTCAAAGAATCAGCAGCCTGCATCATTATTTACTAATAATAGCCACGTTGATGGTTCTGTGGCTCAGTGCAGCGCTTCATTGATTTTCATGTGAATAATTGTTGTAATAATTGTATTAGATGTTTAGTCGGTACAATTTACCGGAATTGCATTCAATTTTATGCATTTTCCGGTGCATCCATCATTCAAGTAAGAACAATGCATTCCGGCATCTACGACTAAATAACTTTTGACATAATATTACGTTGTCAGCAATTGGGAGATTTCGTTGCGCGAAGCCTAGATGTTTATAATTTAATTTTCCTTGTTCATACACGTTACCTGCCTCACTAGACAATGTTCCTGAGATGAAAAAGTTAGATTATTGCAGACACGTGAAGTGGCAGGAAAGGCAAAATTAGTTACCTACATTTTCTATGAACACGTTCACGCACGGTGTAATGTGAATACCTTCTTCTGTGCCGTGCGTGCCACTTTACGTGACTTCACTGCACTGTGCCGGTAGATTTGAATAGATCTTTACTCGCTATGCAACCAAGGAGTAACCATCAACATAATGATGTGTAATTTATAACCGTCACAGCAATATTATGTAACACCTCCGTAAATTGGTTACTTCTAAAACTTCGTTGTGATTCTTGAAAATGTATCTTATAATATTATACTAGCTAAAGTACTCGTATAGACTGTGAACGTTTTCTTGTTTTGATTGTGTGCAAAATTTCATCAAGCTCGGAATAAAACTGGGGATTTGTATAAAAAAACAAACTTACCCACACTAATATTTATATAATATAGATAGAAGATAAATATAGCTTTTTTTCGTTTGTATTTCTTGGGCATTAATTACTTAAATTTTTTTTAACATTTTGTTTGAAGAGTTTTATTCACAATGTACTTTTGTTACTTAATTTTATAACTGCGTTACCGCTTTAGACATATCCGTGTCATTCACTAGCGTTCTTAAAACTAACTTAAATTAAACAAGTACAGAAATAATTCGACATTAATAGGTGAGGGTAGTGGGAGTGATGATTTGGGGGGGACGGTGGGTGGAGTCAAAATAACTAAGAAACATGGTTAACAAAGGTTATTTACACGGTGCTATTATTTTCAATGTTTTATAATATTTTTTTATTAACACTTTTGATTAATTACTTACCGTCTTTAATCAATTTTTCTTTATTTTTATAATTTGTCTATTCTTACTTTATTGTGTTCTATGTTCATCATTTGTCTATATTTGACGTTATTATTTTTTTTATTCTATATATTCCTGATGAAGAAAGCATCGCTTTCGAAACATTTGTGTAGATAAATAAATTGGTGAATAGAAAATTATTATTTTTTTAAATTAATTTACAAACAAATAAAGGATCAATGTGTTTTATACTAACTTTAAAACGTTATAATAACAGTTTTAAATATTAGATTTCATTCAAACTACTCTCTAAACCTTCCCGGCTCTAGTAATTTTAGCGAAAATTGAGGACAAACAAACAAACATTAATTTATATATAGACATTAAATGCACGATTTTCGGCTATATCTTGTGCCAGTTATGCACAAATTTAATAGCCATCGCAATTCGACTGCGGAATAATTATATTCAAACCAAACGTGCATTAATCCAGTTTATTCAATATATCGAGTATCAGCAATTCGAGTTGAATGAGTCGCCGTTTAATTCAGAATCGGATCCAATTGTAATTATCCCATTACTGAAACGCATTGGCGACCATTGATTGTGGTTGTTCGATAAATTGGTAGCCTCGTTGCTCTCGACTTTATCTAATGCGAATCAAGATGGATAATTATTGTTTGCTGAATTAACGAAAAGTTAAAACATTTTTACTTTTAATTCTTGATATTGCATAATTTCTTCAAACGATTGGTATTCACTTTGTGGCGTTATTATTAACAAATCATTAAAAAATTACTTAGTAATCACCACTTTATTAATATATACATATCAACATCTTTCGAAAGCGAAGCTTTCCTCATCAGGAATATACAGAATACTGATGTAATAATTAATTTAGTATTCAGTATATTATGTAGTTGATATGTATGTATTAATAAAGTGGTGAACATAAAGTAATTTTTAATTAATTTCTTGATATTGCCTTCTAAATTAGCTATTTAATGTTGTATGAGTGTTGCCATTGATTTTATTTCGACATAAATTGTTTAAAATAATAATTGGTGCTCCGCTATCCCCAAAATTTTCTATCGATTTCAAAAGTTAAAATTATAATTAATGTTTACTAAATATCTAATAATGAACCTGATAATAACCCTGATTTATAGCAGTAAGGCATGGAACTGGCGGAGGAAGGATGAAAGTAGACTGAATGCTGTAGAAATGAGATCTCTTAGGTGAATGTTTGGTAAAACCATGTATGATCCCATGAAAAATACTGAGATTCGCATATAATGTAAAGCTGGTGTAACCGTAATGAGGAAGATTAAGAAAGGGACGCTTAGATGGTTTGGGCATGTAGAACAAATGAACAAAGAAAGGAGTCTAAGGAGAATATATGATGCGAATGTGAACAGAAGAAGTAGTCGGGGAAGCCTCAAGAAGACATGGCACCATCATGTGAATCAAATATATGAAGTATAGACTATGAGGATATTATATATATAAATACTCTCTCCTTCCCGATAGCCTCAAAACGGATAATCGAGTAAAAACATTTAAAAAAAACTGTTCAAACCCAAATAACTGAGCAGACTTACAAGATAACTATTTATAATATGTGAGATAGAAAAATATTATTTAAATTAATAAAAATATATATTTTTTAAAAAACTTCGGTCCCCCAAGCCAAAAGTCAGACTAAAATAAGAGAATGTGTAAAACGATATATAAATGTAAAAGAAGCAGAAAGTGTATGCTCTTGCGCCTTTTTTTTCACAAAAACGGCACTATACAAATAATCCAATTATTATTGTAATTATTATGCCAAGATCGAGTTGTTCGGCGGTCCGTCCTCTCTGCCTACCCCTGCGAGAAATGGGGTGATGGTTAGTTAGTTAATGAACATCATTATATTTTTTTAACTATTTCATTTAACTAAGATGTTTTCTTTCTAAACTTTACGTTTATTTGGTCACTAGTATTGAGGGCGGTTCACAATAAACATTTAAATATGTTTTTGTGGGTTTATATTATATGGCCAAAAGGGTGCAATGATAATACTAAAAATGACCTAGTGTACTGATTTTTCCAATTGACAACCTCCGTTGCCGAGCGGTTAAGACCCTTGGCTCCAGATCTAAAGGATTCATAAATAATTAATATAATTTCTTATGTAGTATATTTCCGGTACATTTCGGAGAGGTAGATGCTCTTAACGCTCTCATTCCGAAGGGGGTTAATACACTTACCCGAACGGGAGTTTTGAATCACATGCTCTAATATATGTGCAATTTAAAATGATTTGTTTTTATTAAAAAAGCTTTTGTAACTTTTTCCACTTATTTGTTGTGACCGGACCAGTTTCACCCTATCACGGGCATCGTCATACTGGCACAACTAAATCTATAGTATACATATCATCGATATCGGGAGTGAGTCCCCCTGCTTTCTAATATTGTTTTTATTGATGACTTGAAATTTGTTTTATTGCTGACGGTACTATTTAGTATTTTGTATTTAGTTTTATTTAGCTTTAGTATTTAGTTTTTAAAAACTACTTTCAGATTGGTTTATTACCCTCTGGAAGACGGATTACATTGTGATTGTTTAAATTATATAACGTCATTCGTGTCAGCTTTTATTTGAACACATGGTTATTTTTGGTTTTGTTTTTTCCCTGTGATTTCCATCTTGTTTGCTAAAATGAATTTTATAGCGGTTTTTGTATTGCAGTTACATGAACTTACCGGTTACCATGTTCATTTTAATGCTTCTTAAATGGGTCCGATCGAAAATAAATAAGTTGAAAAAAGTTAGATTGTTTCAAAATTAGAAATATATAATTTAACCCATCCTAGAAAAAAAAACTATTTGATAATCGATATGCATTTAAAAAAAATGTCCCATTAATATTCTGTAATTAATAAATATTATCAAATTAATAACCCTCTCCTGTCCACGATACGCCACTTCCCCTTTCGTATCGTCACTACTGTTAATAATCATAATACCCGCAAACAATCTTCGAGTGCATTCGTAAAATATGCACTTTCATGGAAAAGAGTACAATAATAATATATCCCAGTCACGCTCGCTTTCGTAGTTTTTATTTTACCGTTTTGCGTTGTGATCGACTGCTGGCCGAAGGTGGCGATGTCTGATTAAAATTATGATAACTAATATCTGTTAAATAAAACATACGCCTTATTTTAAACCACTAACTTATTTTTAAATTATCACCAACCAGTTTCGCTTATCTCAAGCTACATCAGGGTATAACTTATAACTAAACAAAAATACTTGGAGTAAGCATATATACTCGTATACTTAAGATATACAAAAAGGAGAAGACAAAATATAAACTCGAAACATTGGAACAGTGAGACAGAGATGTGCTTTTGCTATTGTCTCCTTTTTGTATATTTCAAGTTTATTTTAACAACTTTATATATATATTTAGATGCGATGTTGATGTAGATTTAAAAATATATTAATGGTTAAAAACAATGTTTTTATTTAATAAATTTGTCAAACCAGAAAGTTATTACTCTCTAAAAAAACGTATATTTAAGTATTCCTGGAGAGAACAAGTGGAATATTAAGAGTCAAGGTCGCTTCACGATTTTACAGGGGGCCCTAGAGACCCCCCTTCGGATCGTACGTGAAATTTTTACCTTCAAGTACGTAAAGGTTAGATTTACTGATCAAATCTAGATTGTTGGGTACATTTTTCCTTTTCCCTATATCTTTCCCATCTCCATTCCCTTTAGCCTCGGAATATAACCTATTACGGATACCATAGTCCCACTGATTTTATTGTCGTAAGGAATCTTACTTTTTTAAACTTCCGTGCAAAAACTATTCTGGAAAACAGCATGATATTTAGTACTATAATTAAAACATACTATTTGGCCATTTTTTAAGACAAATCAAATATAAAAACAACAACTCCGAAACAAGAAGCACCCCTACAAGAACCAGAAAAAAATCCTCTTTGATATATATATATATAATATCATTAAAGTAATCGATTTTCCGACCTTCCGATCGTGTCATGCCGCGGTAAAGAAGTGAAGAAAAACTGCGAATTGCGCATGCACAAAAATTGCACATAACATGGTCAAAAGCGAAAAAGAATTTCTGTTCCACATCCAAGCGCACAAAACCGAAACCACGCATCGGTCTATTGATGAAATTTTTCCCCACGTCTGCCCGTGAGAATAATAGTGTACATTTATCCGAGTTACGAAGGGTTGGCTGGTGGCTGGCCGGGGGGTGCAACGGGCGCGCGCCGCCGGGGTGTATCGAGTCGAGGACGGTCTCTGCCGCTGACGGCCAAGCATTTGATATGACACATTGTGTTCCCATTGTTTGCGGCGGACTGTTGTATTATATAGGACAGGCGTTCTGTACCCACTGCCTAGTACCTAGTGTATACTACCCTCTGCTCTTCTACCCACCTTCCCTTCTGGGCTCCCAGTCAGCAAAGCGGACGTGTTCCGACTCTGCAATTGTGTTTTTAGACGACTTTATTTTGATGCTTTTCTAATTTTAAATGATAATAATGTTGTTTCAAAATGCTGTAAGAGTATATAAAATTAATTTATAAAAATACATTTTTTTATAATATATGTAATATGTATATATATTATAAAACAATGTAATTTTTAGCTAGTTGTTACATTACTTTACCAATTTAATATTATAATTGTAATATATTTAATATTATATTGTATTATATTTAATATTATAATTAAAAATAAATAAATAAAATACTTCTCATCCGTACTAGATATTTACTAAACCTTTAATTTAAAAAATAGATCATTCAGTTTGGATGGGTATTTTGGCCTCCAATCCAAAATTCAGTTTTGTATGAAACAGGCACCGCAGCCGTTCCTCTTAACAGATCGTTGTGCTGCCCCTGGCAGTAGTTTGGCCTACTTTGATGTTCTATTAATCCCCAAGAGACGCAAATAAAAAATTAACCTTACACTAAATATCCAAATATGTCATACAATTTGCTTCCAAAATACTGCTAAATTGGAATTTAGTATTTGAAATAAAAATTGATATTTTATTAATTAATGGAAAACCTCCGTGGTAAGAGGTTTAGCTCTTTGACCATGGTTGGAAGCAAAACCTGATGGATTTCAAATTTAATGGAGTTCAATTAATTTTTCTATTCATAGATTCAGTGATATCATTTCAAAACGTACTTACCAAGTTGACTTAGGTACTTTTTCTTAAGAACCTACGTTAATTTTTTAAACAGTACGGATATATCTGAAACCCGCTGTATATTATTCAAGTGGCTCTTAACGGTGTTGTTGGAGCGTCGTTACGGCACCGTATATATGTAAATGTCACATTTGTATGTGTGAGAAACGTGGTAAAGATTTATGAAATGTATGAGGAAGCCGGAAGTGGATGACGTCACCGGAAATCAAGACGAGTACACCAGGTATTATTAGAGAAATCTCTTACTTTTCAAATGAACACGGATATTACGATATGTCATAAAATATTTAACGATATCTATCCCATATAATCCAAACGGAATTTGAAATGGAAGTTGAAAATAAGGAACAGTGAAAAATATCTTAAAAACTACATATTCATATGGATCAACAAACTTCGATTTACAGGCTTTTACATAAACATTTACAAATAATATTAAAAAAGTACACATTACAATAGATAATATAAAAAGAAATAAAATTATTTTACACTTTCATCCAGAGTTAAATAGTTTCGAATAAGCTAGCTCTACTCGATGAAAAAAACCCTACTAATTAATGCATGCTTATACTGTAACAATGATGTACCAAATATATCAACTACTTCAAAGTATTTATTCCCCAGATGTTGAAGTCGTCGCATAGGAGTATAATATTGTAACGCTGAAGTAGAATTGTCACAGTAAAATGGTTGGTACTGTCTTATAACTGCCTACCAGGAATGCGAAAAACAAACAAATGTATCAGTTCAGGCGTATAAAACATTGAATTAACAATCTGAAATAAACATGTTAAATCGCAAATAATTCATCGTTCCGATAATTTTTCTGATGAATAAAGAAATAATAAATAAATAAATACTAAATAATAAAGAAATCTCAAAATGTAACTGAAAAGATAGTAATATAAAAGGAAACGTTCGCATCTGGGGCTCGAATCTCGGTCTACCCAGGATCAGCGCTCTACCAACTTAGCTAATGATACCTTATCTAATATTCCGTCATTCTAATCGATATCGTATTTCAATTTAAGAACTATTAATATCATCTTCATTTAAATATCATATTTTTAGTGCTATTTTTCTATATGCCGGCAATTAAATTTTAAACGTTAAAATAAAGTTTAAAAGCTTCACTAATTTATTCAAATATTTTTTTTTTAAATGACCCAGAAGTTATAAAAAAAACTGGTCTTTGTTAAACGAAGTTTAAGTGGCAAGAAAAATACTTTCTCTTGTTATATGTTGTTATCATTTCCTATCAAAAGTTGTCCATGGCGAAAATTTTTAACCTAATGACTGCAGATCAGATGATCGGACTAATACCAGCCACATAGATTTCATATGTGTCTTTCTGTAATAAGAATTCTACCACTCTATCAGTGGTCATTGTTGAGTAGTCTTTGTCCCTCTTCAGAATGTGACCAAGATACCGATGTTTAAACTACTGGATTATTTATTCTTACAAAGCAATTTACTTTGTGGCAAAAAAATTTATTTTAAACCAATTCAATCCCTTAATTACCACTTCCTTTTTGGTAGCTTCCCACTGCAACATCTAAATGTTCATGTATATCTATAATTATTTTGTATCTTATCTGAATTTTAATATAGTCCTGACGAACGAGGGGTACTTCCGAAACCGGACGATCATTATATTAAACTAGCTGAAGTACCCGGCGTTGTTAGGGGTTATGAATGGTTTGGTGTAAGATTTTGAGGTTGTGATGTGTTACCGCTACCCCAACCCCTACCACTACCTCTGCCCCTACCCCTACCCTGCCCTACCACCACTTCTACCGCTACCAATAATTTTCCTGATATACTTGTTGCATTATATTTTATCACAAAATGTTTTAAATTAATTTTAAAAAAAGAGACAGAACTATACACATGCTTACTCCATGTAGTTTTGTTAAGCTTTAAATTTTACCCTGGAGGCTTGGGATAGGCGTAACCGGTCGGTGATGATTTTAAAAATAAACGGTTTAAAACAAAGTGTTCGTTTTATTTAATTCATAAAACTTTTGCAAAAAACATACCTTTACAACTAAGGACTCAAAAAATAATATGAGGGGTTCGAAAGTCGAGATTAAACACATAAATCATCATTCAAAATATAAATGTAGCTACTCTCTGAATGATAAATATATTGAGGAAAGCCAATAATATCAGCAATTGGGAAACAAAAACAGCCAAGTTTCATTCGCTCTAGATAAGGGGGAAACTATTCTAAAATGTATATATAATATTTCAAATACAAGCACCGTTCTTAGCAAGCCGATAAAATTATCATTATGTCAAAAACAGAATTGTCAAGTGCCTTATAAAGGTAATGTTCCTTACTAAGCAGCGCTACAAAAAAATGTCCAAAAATATTTTAAAATACTTTTGGCCCTTGTTAAACGCGGCTAATAGATGTTTCTTTACTGGGACAATAACCCCAGGGCGATACGTTGAACGTGGCGACTCACTACGCGGAAATTTGCTCTCGGCTGTTGGAATTTCGCATCGTACCGTAGCAACACGTGCTTTCATTTATTTCTAAGTATTTTTGTTTGTGAAGCATTCCATACGAAAGCGGCGGGTGCGGCATGCTAAGAATTGGGGAAATATTTAATGAAGAATGGCAATTATTTCCATCAAAGAAGAAAAATGAAACAAAACACTTTTATTTTTTTTTACACAAATGTCAAGCGTCACATTTTGATATGTTTGTGGGAACATGATATGTTTTGCGCTCGTTTCGTACAATTCATTTTCATAAAAGCTGAAATTATGTTACAACTTTTTTTACAAAAGCGAACCATTGTATTTTTACTTTCTTCCGCTCTATTAAATTTAGACTTCCATATTTCAATTTCTGTATTTAAAAATGCACGTTAGTTTGTCTGTATGTCTCGTCGAAAACTCGACCGGTTTCGCTGAAAATAGCACAGTTTGTTCTTAGTTCCGGAAAGGTTTATAGAGTAGTTAGAATGAAATCCAATATGTAAAACTGTTGCTATAACGTTTTAAAATTAGTATGTTGCATTGAGGTTAGCCCGTAGATATACCACTCTCGTTAGCCACAGAATACATATTCAAAAGAAAGTTTGTTTGGGCAGAATATTTACAAAGTAGAAAACACAAGTAGGTACCTATTTAAAAACTTTTTTTATGGTAAGTTTTGAAAAAATAATGTTTGCAATGAAATAATTGTGTTCAAATTATTATTTGTTTAGAGTTAGTAATAGTCGTCACAATGTATTATTTTCACTGTCAAATCATTAAAATTATCAATGGGATCCAAACAACAAGCAAGAATTCACATCATAACATTATTAAAAAAAAATCCCGAGCAAGACCGGGTACACATCAGCTAGTATTTAATAAAACATTATTTACAACGGGCATATTTTTTTTATATGAAATGCCCCACAAGAGTCCCTTCTGCTCCCAACAGTCTGGAGCCAGTGAGACTATGGCATCCCAAATTGGGGAATGTTGTGAGGCTGAAGGTATTGGGGAGGGGAAGGGGACAAGGGGAAGAGGAAGGTGGGGAAAATACCTTGCTATTCAGATCTGGTCACCAAACACGGCTAATAGCAGTTTCAAGTAACGTTTCAATTCTGAATGGTGGTCTTCCAGGGCGATACTGAGAGTATCTTCCACTCTAAAACGTGTGCAAATATAGTACATATTATTTTGAAATGAATTAATTGTGAAACAGCACAAATTAATTAAATAAAAATTTGTTGCGCACGCCGGGATTTGAACCCGCGACCTTCGGATTCGTAGTCGAGAGCCTTACCCCTTGACCATGGAGGCCGTCGTAGAAGTCATATCATATTAGAAGTAGAGCTCTAAAGTAAAAAATAAAATCCATCAACCTTCATTATACGTTGCGCATTAACTGTGGTAACAATCTTTTACCAAATAATTTGCATACGGCTTTTCCGTAGATTTCAGAATGGTAAAAATAAAACAAGCTTATTTATAGCTTAAGCTCAAGTGTTCAGCCCAACTTATAGATTTACTGCAGATTTTATAGTTGTTTTAAAATTATAAAGTCGCTCATCTCAACACGGGACTGTCCTAGTGACTAATGTTTTATTTTTAAATTTAAAAATAAATAAATATCACAATAGGTACTAGCTCTCAAAATTCTTATTTTTTTGAAAAGGGTGATGTTTTTAAAAGTAAAACAAATCAAATTATTTGAAACGTTTCACATTATGTAAAGACGGTGCAAACAACTTGATTCGGCTGTCAAACGCCATCTGTGTTTCCTCGCGCGTATTTTTGGTGATGTGTGTGACGTGAGGACTCAACCGAGAGAACTGAAGGAGAAGTAATGAGAGTTCATGCAACTGACTTCTGATTGAGGTGAAATAATCAAACGTTTAATGTCCTAGTCATACAAATGCTTATCCATGGAATTGGTCAATGTTAATATAACCAGAAAATTACTAAATCTATTTATTAGACACGATCGAGTATTTGTAAAAATTGGATGTAAATGAACATTATACGAATCAATTTTGCCCTCGAGCGAAAGAGCATGAACTATCGTATCAAATGGTGATGTATCCATCTATAATAGTTTAGACATTATTCAATAATTGTTATAAAACAAATAACGGATAGGCATGTCAGTTTTAACTAAAAGGCCATTTTTAATCCACAAAAATCTAGAATTTCTGAAGTTGATATAACTACAACTTGAAAACAGATTTATATCAAAAATGAATTTGTCATACTTTTATAATGCACCTTTATGTGTAACAATCGTACTAAACCTATGTCAAACCAATACTTTAAACAATATCAGCAAAATAGTACGTCTATTTTGTTAAATTTTCAAATTTCTAAATTTCCATATAAAAGCCTTTAATTGGCGTAAATAAATAAAGAAATAAATAGATAAATAAATGAAGAAATAAAGAAATAAAAAAGTTTAAATGTGTACATTCCTGAAGAAGGTTGAGTCCAACCGAAACCGGTCGAATGCATAAATATGTATAAAAATAAAGTGGCTTAAAACAAAAACATTTTTTTTTAAAATTATAATGTCAAGCCACAAAGTGATTGCTTCCTTCGATAAAATAAAAAAGAAATCAATGAAGATACAAATAAAGAACTAAATAATCAAATACACAAATAAAGAAAGAAATAAATAAATACATACATAAATAAACAAAAAATAAACAAGGTAACATAAATAATATTAAAAAAATAAAGAAGTAAATGAAGAAATACATAAATAAATAAATAAAGATATAAATAGAGAAATAAAAGAAGAAATAAAAAGTAATAAATAATGAAACAAATAAAGAAATACGTAAAGTAATAAATAAACAAAGAAATAAATGAAGAAATAAATTAAGAATTAAATAAATACACAAATAAATAGATAAAAAGGAAATAAATAAGGTAATAAATAAAGAAGTAAATGAAGAAATACATTAAGAAATAAATAAACAAAGAAATAAATAAATAACTGAAGAAATACATGAAGAAATAAATAAAGAAATAAATACAGTAATAAACAGAGAAATTTGTATAATAATAATATAACAGAGAGATTACATTTTTTCTAATGCCCAGTTTATCTATTTGTATTAAAGAAAGATTAGATTTTGAAAAATTAAATAAAAATTGATTAAAGTTGGTAGGTAATTAATCATAAATATTCATAAAAAATTATTATAAAACAGTGAACGATAAATTAACAAAAACAGTGAACAATAAATTAGCATTAATATTAATATGAAAATAAATTCAAGACATAGATAGCCATTTACTTTATTGATTTTTTGGTTTTCGATTACATTTTATGGACCATTACCACTTTTTTTCTAACTTCTAAAATTTGTAATATGTCTAATTGTAAACCAGTCGTAATTGTATGTAATTTTTTAAACCTTTATTTATGTCAAAAGAATGATTTCTTTCCAAAATATGGTTGGCAAATTCAGAATAATTTTTACTACTTAAACACGTTTGGTGTTCCTTAACTATGCTGGAAACATTTTGATATGGATATATTAAAAAGCGATGATTACAAAGTAATTTATAATTCATTTATTAATTATTTTTGTTTTGAGTTCGAAGAAATCATTTTTTAAATTATTTTTAAGTGCTGATTTGGCATTCAAAGCCATTTTAAGACTGTGGTTGGCCCACGTTGAAACGCTTAGTTTTATGATTCTATTCACCAGTTTTAAAATGCTGAAACAGCTTTCGCAATAATAAAATACAACTAAATTACTTGCAGAACTTAATGATAACGGTATTAGATTTGATTTATATTATTTTTTTCTTGAATTCAGTAACAGTAATATCCTTTTAAAGATACACTATTTTACACAACGTTGATGCTGAAAAATACATCAAACCGCCAGATAAATGACATCCTGTCTACAAGATTTTATTCCTTTATCACCATCATCCAAAGAAGGTACTCAAAAACAAGTAATCTGCCGTTATTTCCCCCCATCCATCTTGAAGCCATCTCCTTTCATATCATCCTCATCTCCAAACAAAACTCTTACATACACATTAATGTTCCTATTTACAGTATTTTAAATCTTCCACTTTGTTTGAGGAATCTTTCAGGAGTGTTTCGGAAAATGCACCGAGCTTTCAGGCAACGATTAACTTGTCAGCCGGCAAGATTTATCGGAAAAATTTAACAAGCGAATAATATATGAACATATTATACAACGCTCCATCTGGGAAGGCAAAGGCATCCTTTCGGAGGCAGCCGCTGAAAAAGTTTTGACATTTTATACAATAATGTATAGGGGAAGAAATTCGCGCCATTGGGGTGATGTCAGCGGTGTAAACAAAATGCGTGCGAAAATATTCAGCTGTAAAAATGACAGTCGTGACACTTTTCCCACATAAAATCATCTTGAATGGGATTTTTTGATATTTCTTGCTATTCTTGTTCTCTCTTGTGGCGGAAAACGCGGACTAACACGTAACGCGCAAGGCATTGGTGAGCAGGAACTAGTTTCCTGAAATGTGGTGTCGCACAGTTTGATTTATTATTCTCGGGAGAAGATCTCTCAATCGTCTACCTCCTAACGACCTCCGTCGCAGAATGGTAAAAGCGTAAACCACAAGGGAACGCATTCAAATCCCAGCAAGGACAAAACAAATTGTAATCGCATTTATGAATGACATTTATAATCATAGCACCGGCCTTAATATTCCACACAAAAAAATGGTGTTGGCATTTGATAAGATAATTGAGAAGCTTTAGAAATAATTGTCTTTTCGGTTTTATGTTTCATTTTGTGAGTTGTTAATATTATCTTCCATGATTAAAAATAGATTACAATGAGGTTTATAACCTTAAATATGTTATTTCAACATTGGATATTTATATTCTTAACAATCAACGTACCTTGTCCTACATACTCATATTAGATATATTTCCCATTAACTCACAATTTTACACTCCTTCTTATTTCATTTTTTTACAATAAGTCTACACAGGAGGCAAATAATTACCCCCCAAGGCCTATATCATCTTTGGAGATGCTATGTGGAGGGTCTTCTAAAGAATAGGAAGGAGTGAACCTGGATCTTGAAGAGACCCGTGTTGTAGGAGACGATTCCAAATTCGAGCTGTTGAACACAAGAACGAGTCGTAGAAGCTACCTGTTCTTATGTGACAAATGACAACCGTATTCAAATGTTTGGCGTGTTTTTCGACTGTGCACTGGTACCGAAGAGATCAGTGATGCTAGTTCCTCAGAGCATCTTCCATTAAAATGCTGGTAGAGCAAATTCAGCATTCCCACATGACGTCTGTGCTCTAAAGATTGTAATCCATTTGTTAAGATAGGCGAATCTATCAAACGGACAGTCCGTTTCTGCACAGAGTTCAAGGGTTTTTTTCAGATATTTTAGGGCTCCCGACCAGAGGTGGCTACCAAATTTGACAGTGGGGCGCACTTGCGATTAGCACAGGGTCAGCAGTTGTGTACTTTTAAAGTATCTGCGGGCTCTGTACAGTACGCCCAGATTCTGAGAGGCTAACTTTACTGTGGCTTCGATGGAGCCCCCATACCTCAGCTGGTCACTTCGGGTTACACCAAGCATATCAATAGAGGGCTTGTTGGGAAGATTGCTTCCGTTAAAGGAGACTAGATTATCATTTCGATTTCTTTTAGACGTAATCATACATGATTGGGTCTTTGAAACAATAACATTAATTATTCCTTCCTCGTTCGACGTTCTGTTTCTTTATTTTTTTATATGCTATCCCATTCTATTACATGTAAGCATATATCTGTCTGACCGTTCGATTGTTTGATTTTATATATTGTCTCCCTCTTATTACATATTGTATGTCTCACCTATATATATGGCACAAGTAATAAAATTGCTTTCTACGAAAAGGTTATGTTTTAGAACGATATTTTATTATATGTATGCTGATGATGCGGTGCTGATTGCTAACAGTATGGAAGATCTACAGTCCCTCGTGTCTAGGATGAATAAAGTATGCATGAAGAACGAGCTAATGATGAATGTAAGTAAGTCTAAAGTCATGGTGTTTGAAAGAGAGAGTACGAAAACAGTGCGCAATACAGTCGTGAATGACGAATACTTGGAGCAGGTCGATGAGTTTGTATATTTGGGAAGTATGTTTACGAAGGATGGAAAGACTGATAGGGATATGGAAAGAAGGGTGAACGCAGGAAACTCCATTAACGGAGGACAGAACGCGGTTGGCGCTAACAAAAAGTTGTCCAAAGAAGCGAAGCTAGCAGTCCACAATGGAAAGCTGATACCAACCCTTATGTATGGCAGTGATGCATGGAATTGGCAGAAGAAGGATGAAAGTAAACTGAATGACGTAGAAATGAGATCTCTGAGACGAATGTGTGGTAAAACCATGTATGATCGTGTGAAAAATATTGAAATTCGTAAGGAATGCAAGGCTGATGTAAGTGTAATGAGTAAGATTAAGAAAGAGACGCTTAGATGGTTTGGGCATGTGGAGCGAATGAACGAAGAAAGGAGTGTAATAAGAATGTATGACGCGAATGTGAATGGAAGAAGAAGCCGGGGACGCCCGAGGAAGACATGGCACGATCAAGTGAATCAAATACTTGAGTCGGGCCTTGTCAGAAGTCGGAATAATAGAAGAGAATGTATGAGACGATGTATGAATGTGAATGAAGCAAGAAGTGTATGCCAAGATCGAGTTGTTTGGCGGTCCGTTCTCTCTGCCTACCCCTGCGGCGAAACGGCGTGATAGTTAGTTAGTTAGTTACTTGTATTTGTATTATACAAACATCGTGTATTTGCGGCACAAAAAAAACTCCATTTTAATTAAAGTTATTTTTTTTACATTTTCACGCGTGATAATAATTATCTAGCCGAACCTTCAAAAAAATAAATAAATCACTTTATGTTGTTATTATTGATACCCATATTCACATCTAAACGTAAACCTATGTTATATATATATATATTTCATAGTTACACTTTTTGTAGTATTAAGTAAAAGAATATTTATGAATAGCTCTACCGTCACTTTACTGTAATTTTTGTCATTTTGGTCGTGTTTTTTTTTTTTTTTTTTTTTAAATAATAGCATTTATTATTAACACAAATATTAACATATTGCATTTATATATGGCTTTGAAATTTTTTAATTCAAATCAAAACATTTTTTTTCCAGTTTCTTTCAGTTCTATTTTCATCCACTTCCGGAACTACCGAAATATGTGCATTTTTGCACACGTCATAAAAATGATATCAATACATACAATTACCAAAATTAACCAATATTAAAGTTTATTTTGCTTTATTAGTACGTGATTAGCGTGTATTTTTTTTCCTTCCCACGCCCTCACTGTGCCATATCAACGCCTCCTGATTTTCTCTGGGTCTTCTACTGCCCCCTGAAAGTCTCAAACGCCCACAAGGGGGATTTATCGCCCACGTTGAAAACCTATGGTTTAGATTAAGGTTTAAATTAAAGGTTATTCATAACTACATCAAAGGTGAACTTTTACATACTAGCAATAAACTTACTGATTTATATTTTTTTATTGTTTGTTATTACTTTCATAGAGTGGGAATTTTTACCCTCTAAGCTACTTCAAGTAACTTATCATCAGGGGTTTAGTTCACAATATGAAAATATAAAATAATGTCTTGTAAAATAATAATTAGTTGAAATATTATTTTTAATACTGCGATCAAGCGCTCGGGAAAAAACTCCACAATACGAAAACAATGAGTGCACACTATTTCTTGACACGCAAAAATTTAAAAAAGACTGTTTTAGATTAAAATCTTTTATAATTTTTTTCCACTTTTCTGCATTTTGGGGTTAACAAGTGGAAAAGGGGTATTTAATTAAAAGAAAAATCATATAAAAATAGAACTCCGCCATATTGTTTCATATTTAGGAATAACAAATAATATATTCAATTTTCATATTTTTAATCGTTACCTTTCTCCCTTTTATTTATTTGAACGATATTTTTAGATCTGACTACGTTGAGGCCTTTTTTTCAAAATTGTGTATATGTATATTCTAGTTGTCTAAAACAAACCAGTGATCCAAAATGGATGATAATGCTAACATATGATAAACATATGTATACCAACATAACAAAAAAAAAACGATAATCGAATCGACACAGCCCGCGAAAATTCAAAATTCACCTTTTCTTTTGAACACAGCTCGTATAGTATATTTGCGCACGTTCCAGAGTGGAAGATACTCTCAGTATTGCCCTGGTGAAAGACCACCATTCAGAATTGAAACGTTGTTTGAAATGGCTTTTAGCCGTGTTTGGTGACCAGATCTGAATAGCCAGGTATTCCCCACCTTCCTCTTCCCCTTCCCCACCCCAATACCTTTAGCCTCACAAAATTCCCCAATTAGGAATGCCATAGTCTCACTGGCTCCAGACGGTTGGGAGCAGTTGGGACTCTTGTGCGGTATTCATATATAAAATATATATATATATATATATTATTACACAAATGTAAATTAAAACTATTAAGTTTTTTTATTAACCAGGAATCTTTCGCGGTTAATCCGGGCCTGATTAAAAATGTTCTGTCCCTTTATAAATGGGCCGTTATATCGGCCTAAAACATCAGCCATCTAGAGAAGGAAGGGATATCAGAGTATTATAATATTCATGGCGAAGAATTCGGAGAAGGGAAAGGTCGGGATTGAATCAAATGGGTGCTTGAGAAGGGCCATGTCGAAATAATAGACGGGAAGGAGCAATTAGCGTGGGCCAAGACACAGGTCATATCCGATTAGCCTGTACTTAGAAAACAATGATGCGTAGTATAATTAAACATGTTAAACTAATGACAATGTATTTTTTTAACCTAAAATTCTGAATTAAATATATTCCCGATAAACCCCACAGATTTATCTTCCCGTTAATATTTATCCAGTCCAATATTATTTTGTTCTCTTGTCTACTTTCTATGAGTATTTTATTGTTTTTTACATTAATTCCACGCAGTGTACAAATGTTGGGCGTGCGTTTGTCGTGTTTCCCGACTATGCACCGGTACCGAAGGGATCAATGACGCTAGTTCCTCAGAGCATCTTCCACTAAAATACCGGTAGAACAAGGACAACATTCCCACCTAACTCCCCTGCTCTAAAGATTGCAATCCGCCTGTTAAGATAAGGGAATCCATCAATTTATTTTAAGGTATTTTAGGGCTTCAGACCAGAGATGGCTACCAAATTCAACAGCGGGGTGAACTTGCGATGTATGTGTTATCTGAGTGTCATTGAAATGAATTGCCTTAATGAAGCTAAAGTTAATTTGAAACACAATCAGTATGTACAATTTTTATAAGTGAACTATAACAATGTCGTATTTTTATGGAACCATGAATTCTACCGCATGGGATGACCTATGTCATACAAGTATATATTGCGCAGTGGCGTGCATTGCTCTATGACTAAAGGTAGGCTGTGTGTGTGTTTTTTTTAAGTTTGCCTTGAAGTGTGCATTGAATATTTGAAAATGGCAAATTTATTATCATCTTCTGCTTATTGTTATGGCCAACTGAATAAATGAGCGTAAAAGTTCATCTCATTCAGTATCACTCACTGTTTTCTATTATCTCTTATGGTTTATTTTTCTTAGGGTATGCACAGCTTTTCAGTCTTTATGAACTGCACGCCACTGTTATTGCTTAGAGTTAAGGAGAAGAGGTACGTTGAAGAGGGATTATATATTATTTATAAATTATGATCTTATTTTTACGCAATGAGATAAAGATAATGTTTTGAAGAGAAAAATATTTATTACCTATTTTTTTTTAATTTAACATATCCTTAGAATTTACGAAATTCAAATAAAAAAAAATACTTATTCTCACAAATAAAAGATAAGTATTTGCAATCTTCTCCGGGTACGTTTTTTATAAACATAACCAAAATTTTGTAATGTGCATTCAGAAAAACATTAACGTTGAACGTTTTCATAAGATTAAAAAATAAAAATTCTAAATCGTAGTATAGACAGCCATGATTTACTTAACCTCATTCAATTTCATATACCTATGAGAGCTATCCGTTCCAAAATCCTGTTTAAATGTAACAACACCAGGACTGAGCATTACAAACACTCGTCGTTACTTCGATTACATGTAGTTAGTAATAGATACACAGATCTACAGTTTAACTGCACTGATGCCACATTTAATAGTGACCTGTTCAAATGTAACAACACCAGGACTTAGCATTACAAACACTCTTCGTTACTTTGATTACATGTAGTTAATAATAGATACACAGACCTAGAGTTTAACTGCACTGATGCCACATTTAAAAGTGACCCGTTAAAATGTAACAACACCAGGACTGAGCATTACAAACACCCGTCGTTACTTCAATTACATGTAGTTAGTAATAGATACACAGATATAGAGTTTAAATGCACTCATGCCACATTTAATAGTGACCTGTTTAAATGTAACAACACCAGGACTGAGCATTACAAACACTCGTCGTTACTTCGATTACATGTAGTTAGTAATAGATACACAGATCTAGAGTTGAACTGCACTCATGCCACATTTAATAGTGACCTTTTTTAAACATTATTCGTGTTATATTCTTATGCTTGTAGTTAACTGTGATATGTAATTATTGTACCGTTGATATTAAATAAATAAGTGTTTATGTAAAAATGAAACTAAACCTTACTCTTTTAAGATTTTTCTTGTAATTTTAAATATTTTATTTGCGGATATTGAACATTTTAAAATATTTTGTAAAACGTACGTAGCGACCAGAAAAAGTCATGTTTTTGATTTGATTTTGATAAGTTTTAAAATTATTTAATAAATATTTTTCTCTTTAAATCACTATATTTATCGTATTCCGTAAAATAGTATTATCAATATAAATTTATATTATAAATATAAATTGATAAATAAACCCTCTCTGGCATCCATCTCCCCTTAAAATATCGTGTTTAAAAATATATTTAAATTGTGATAAGATAAAAAATCGTAAATTTTTAGAAAGTTTCTCAAAACTATCTTAATTTATTTGTTTTGATCTCGGTTTCTTATATATGTCTCAGCAACTATGCCATCGTACCTCAAAGTCAAAGAATACAAACGGGCTTTCAAAGGTGAAAAAGAAGTAATTTGTTGTGATGAACTAAAAAAAGGATTTTGTTAATATTTCAAGTGAATTAATGTATCCAATCGATCTTCCAGTCAGAGCCCACGTCTCACATACCCACGCATTTAGTTCAGTATTAAGATCCCCACTACATCACGTATGTATCTTACCCAGCCAATACAGTTTTCACTTTTTCATTCGATGTTAATATCCCTTCATTTCACACTACCCCCGGCATTGTGTTGCCTAAACCTAGGCTTTAATAAGGCCTTAGGGATGGTATTAACTTTCAAGATTTCTAATGTGGGATTAAACTGTTTGTTAGAACGGAAAATACTCGCCCTCACTCCAGTTTCACCCCCAACCCCCACAGCCAGGGCCCACAAAACAGCCCCCCTTCCCCTGCTGCCTTCGACCTGGAGTACTGAAGTTTATAATTATCTTTCGAAGGGAGGCAAAATTTAATTTTAGTCTAAGTTTGGCTAAATTTAAATTCGTACGATTAGGTAAGAGTGAAATTATTAGGAGTTAAAATTATTGAATCGTTTTCTGAATTCTAACGCGATCTAGATAGATTATAGCAAAACGGCTAATTGATAAACATAATTGTCCTTATGTTAGCTCGGCGTCATAATTTTCATTCAATTTTTCCTTTTCCTTGTCGAGTTGGAGAACCATTTTTTTTATAATACGCAATCATTCCAGTGCTTGGAGACAGTGAAATAATAGCATCCTTATTTGAGGAATATTTTGAGATTGAAAAAAGTATGGGAGAGGGGAGAAAATATAAAAGGAAGGTTGGAACGTGTCTGGCTATTCATTTCTAGACACAAAACATCAATTGAATCCAAGGAACGTTTTGATTCTGAAAGGTTTTCCTTCACACCGTCGATACAAGGATAAATACAAATTTATATACACCTATATAAACAAATACTTTATGCATGTTCCTACTTTTTAGAAACCCATACGCTTTGGTTCCTGGCGCATGATTCCGGTTCTTTTTAAGGATAAGATATTATTAATCTTAAAGACGTTTTGCTTAACTGCGGTTCCGGTTTTCTTGGATGATAGATGTCATTAACCAAATGACATTCTTTAAAAATATCGATATTAGCGTAGTTTTAACAAAACAAAGTATTCTCTTTAGACATTGGAGCATTTTAATGCTATTAAATTAACTGAATTATTGAAATTGGGATGTTTGTAAAGTATCTACCTACGAGCCCTTGAGGTGATTTTTCTGAAAAACGGCGCTATATAAATCGTCCAAGTATTATTATTATGCCAAAAGCCCGAAATGTTCCGTAAAAGAGAATAATTTCTAAAAATTATAATAAACTACAAGTGTAAAGTAAGTTATAATAAACTCCACATGTAAAGTATGTGTGGTGTACTTATAATTTTTAATAATACTGTGATAATTAAATCACCAACTCCTTTGAAAAAGTTTTGTCATTGACATGTAATCGGAATCGCAGTTAAGCAAAATATCTTTAACCCTAAGGAAAGGACAATGCCTTATGCTAAGGGTTACAAAGAACCCGAATCAGGCCCTGGTCGACAAAGGATACCAGGGGTCCCTATCTTGCGCTACTTCGATGTCCATAGACCGTCGCAGGCAGTGTCCCCTCGCGCAACCCTTGCACCTGTTTTCCATAGCATTATATGTGGTAATTTACATATATTTGCACGGTTGCCCTGTGAAATTCTATTTTTAATTCTCTTCATAAATCATTATATCGGCATTATGTTTAGTGTACAAGCCACCGTATCCTGAATTCTTCTACAAAGATTAATATGGGATCGATTTTGGAGACTTCTCAAATAAGCATGACTAACAAATAGATATGTATAAATGTACAGTTTTTCATAATTTATTTCCCTATAATAATTGAAAACATAATTTTTTGATTTTTTTTCTAAAATTTTGACGGCCTTTAGGCTGAATTAAAATCGTATTAACTTCTATCACATTGTTTTTTTTTCATACTTTTTTTACGTTTTTACCCCGAGAGTCGAAGGTAGGTACCTACTTTCGCTATCGTCCTGGAGAGAGTCTACCATATCAATACCTATATGTGGTGACCAGACCAGATCTCTCAAGAAGGGTAGGCACTTTCAGGTTATAAATATGTTATTTTCCTTTATCTCAGACTTACAACAATCATGTGAGGATATCATAGATACACGGCCCCAGGCAGGTGAGTATCTTGAGAGTGATTACATAAGAATAAAAATAAGTAAAGCACATTGTTAATTTTGTCTTTCTTTGTCTTAAAGCAGTCTACAACGAGCCAAATCGCAAAGCAATAATAAATTTGTATTAAAATACGTGTCTTAAGTAACCCCCGCCCTCCCCCTGTGTATTCCTCCTCACCCACCCCCATCCCACGCCCCCTGGCCCGACGCAGAGCCTATCCGCTTAAGGCGCTAATCCTCGACATAAATTCACCCTGCTCTTTTGAGAAAAAGTAACAAATGTATCAGACTTCTCGCCCGCCGGATTTGGAAGTCGGAAACCTTTGGGTGATCAGAAATTAAGGGCTTTCTGATTTGTGTTAAGACATATCATTGAGATAAAAACATTTTGTGAAATGATTAATTACATGTTACTAAAACACTGTCTCAAACAATAATAATAGTGAATTGCTTTTACGACGTTTTTGCAAATAATCATAATAATGGCACTTTGCAATAAGAGAAATTAAAATAGATAGCAAGCACATTTAAATCTTACAAACAATTTTGATATATTTTTTTTTATTTATTCTTAAATTAAAAAACAAAAAAACAAAAACATTAGCCACTCATCTCACTAGGACAGTCCTATGTTAAGATGAGCGGCTTTACAATTTTAGTGAAACATAAATAATTACACTTGTTGTTTTAAATAACACCAAAGTTATTCAAAATATAAACAACTATACGAGGTGTGTTCAAAAGAAAGGGTGAATTTTGAATTTTCGCCGGCTGTGTACATTCGATTATCGATTTTTTTTGTTATGTTGGTACACGTATGTTTATCATATGTTTGCATTATCAACCATTTTGGATCAGTGGTTTGTTTTTGACAACTGGAAAGGTTAGTCACGTTTTTGGATGTTCTTCGATTTTTTATTTAGGCTCGTTTTCTGAGGCATCATCAGTATGTCTTTAAAAAATATATATTTTATTCTTTTTAGAAAAAAATTTGTTAATAATTGGTAATCCTATGGAGGAATTTCCTAGTTTTGGTCGGAACTTGATAGCCGTTTTCTGGGGCATCATCAGTCCGATTAAAGTGAATTTTTAGATTTGTTTTGTTTTCTATGTCCTTATCAGCATTTCTTCAAAAAATCCAAAAATCGATGTTTTTCGATTTTTTTATAATTTTTTTTTTAGTAAAAAATCGAAGAAAAAACAAAACGTGACTAACAATACGATTCAATGATATTTACATTTAAAAATGAATTCAATAACCAAGATTGCATATTTTAAATTTGTTGTGAGGGTATTTTAATGTTTGAACATAAAAAAAGGTGTTACAAATGCAAATGTTTTATGAGTTGGAAACAGTTCTAAACGCAACGCCATCAGAGATAAAGCTCGAGATTCAAAAGATATTTTTTCAAATGTGTTTTCTTATTGAAAAAAATTTCCAGACACAAATCTGTTCTACAATTAACAAATTATGGCTATTTTTTTGGAATTTACCGGCTTAAACTTTTTTATTGTGAAGCAAGAGCTTTCTTCCGTGACATTCTAGTAAAACCATGAACCAAACAGCGAAAAAATCTCCAAAGATTTTTTTAAAAAATAAATTCCTTAATTAAATAATCCGCGGTTTTCTAATCCCTGCAGGAATGCGGCGTTGGTATAGACACGTTCCGGAAAATTCCAGAATCAATGGCGAGAAAAAATCACGCCCGTTATTATAACGGAGATCTTAAATTACTCGTCCCGTTTCTCTTATTAGGTACACAAAGGATGCGCGGATTCCCAGACTTTAATTCGTTGTGAATTAATTTCTGATTTGAAGTCTCGAATTTATACTCCTAATAATAGTAATTTATTCAAGTCGACAGACGACTTATTATTTTGTAACGTCTTCAATAAAAATAAAATTACTTTTTGCTGTCATTATTAATATTTAAGCTCTTTAAAATGTCCCTGAAATGTGGCTCTGTGCCCTCTGGTTGGAAAAAAGCGGTCATTCATCCTATACCTAAGAAAGGTGACCGCTCCAACCCGGCCAACTACCGCCCCATAGCGATCACATCAGTTCTGTCCAAGGTGATGGAACGTGTGATCAACGACAAACTGCTTACATACCTCGAGAAGAACAAAATCATTAACGACCGCCAGTATGGATTCCGGCGGAACCGCTCGTGCGGTGATCTTCTCGCGTATGTGACGCATGTTTGGGGACGGTGCCTGGAACGTTATGGTGAGACTCAAACGGTCTCACTGGACATTTCTAAGGCCTTTGACCGGGTTTGGCACCGAGGACTTGTCAACAAATTGCCTTCTTACGGACTTCCCGTTTCCTTGTGTACGTGGATTGCCGACTTTTTGAGGGAGAGATCGATTCAGACGGTTGCTGATGGTTTCATCTCTTCCTCGCATTCAATAAATACTGGCGTCCCACAAGGATCGGTTCTGTCTCCGACATTGTTTTTGTTGCACAATAATGACCTCTTGACATGTGCACCAATCCATTGTTACGCGGATGACAGTACAGTCCATGATTGCTTTTTGTTTGACAAGCCCCCAAAGGGCACACAAACTCCAATGGCTCGAAGGGCTTTGAAACAGAGAATGGACGGTTACCTTGAGAGGGTCTCCTCTTGGGGTAAGAATAACCTCGTCGAATTTAATGTTTCAAAGACCCAATCATGTCTGATTACGTCTAAAAGGGATCGAAATGACAATCTGGTCTCCTTTAATGGAAGCAATCTTCCCAACAAGCCCTCCATTGATATGCTTGGTGTAACCTTAAGTGATCAGCTCAGGTATGGGGGCTCCATCGAAACCCGAGTAAAGTTAGCCTCTCAGAAGCTGGGCGTATTGTACAGAGCCCGCAGATACTTTAATGGTACACAACTGCTGACCCTGTACAAATCGCAAGTGCGCCCCATTGTAGAATTTGGCAGCCACCTCTGGTCGGGAGTCCCAAAATATCTGAAAAAAAACCTTGACTCTGTGCAGAAACAGGCGGTCCGTTTGATAGATTCGCCTATCTTAACAAATGGGTTGCAATCTTTGGAGCACAGACGTCGGGTGGGAATGCTGTCCTTGTTCTACCGGTATTTTAATGGAAGATGCTCCGAGGAACTAGCGTCATTGATCCCTTCAGCACCAGTGCATAGTCGGGAAACACGCCAAACGCGCGCCCAACATTTGCACACGGTTGACATTTGTCACATGAGAACGGGTCGCTTCTACGACTCGTTCTTGTGTTCAACAACTCGGCTGTGGAATGATCTGCCGGCCTCTGTGTTTCCTCCATCCTATAACATGGGTCTCTTCAAGACCTAAGTTCACTCCTTCCTATCCTCTAAAAGATCCTCCACACAGCATCCCCAAAGATGATATAGGCCTTGAGGGAAATTGTTTCCTCCTTGGTCTCCTGTGTGGAGTTACTGTAAAAAAAAAAAAATAAAAATAATAGAAATACTTTGAGTAAATCATTACCAAGATACTGCAGCGCCACAGATATATTTCTGGAAGGACGATTGCACTCTTTCGGGGCCTCTTTTTTTACTCTCCACACAGCATCCCCAAAGATGATACAGGCCCTCACAGCCTCCTGTGTGGAGTTAGTGTAAAAAATAAAATAAAAACTTCTCCGCCACCGCATGGGAAGTCTATAGTTCAGAGTAGGCCATTCCAAGAATACCATAATTACTGGCATGGCTGCATCGATGGAGTCTCTCCCTTGATGGCTCTTTGGAGACGGGAGACTGTGAAATATCCATAAACTTTTTTTTCCCTCTTTGTGAATGAACTTATTTTGCATATTTTAATATGAAATCTTTTCCTGTTTTGTTTCTTCCTCTTGTTTTATGTACCTATTGTTATTTATTTATTTGTATTATTACCAGTTATGGAACGTATTGCATTCCACTACCCCTGCATACCTTCTGGAATAAAGAACTATTATTACTATTATTATTATTTAATATATAAATATTAACATGTTTCGAGAGCGAAGCTTCCCTCTTACGGTACGAGTATATCCAGAAAGGGGAAGCTTCGCTACCGAAACATGTTGA
This sequence comes from Halesus radiatus, assembly GCA_022606495.2. Taxonomy (NCBI): domain Eukaryota; kingdom Metazoa; phylum Arthropoda; class Insecta; order Trichoptera; family Limnephilidae; genus Halesus; species Halesus radiatus. The sequence continues at coordinate 78,100 of JAHDVE020003997.1, forward strand.
TATTTATATATTACACAGTGATGTACACAAATAATTTCTATTAATTTTATTATTATATGTTTTATTATTAAATATTTGTATCTAATGTCATATTTTTTAGATATTTGCGGTGATTTGGTTTAAATAAAAAAAGAAATCATCGATCGTCATTTTTGTGATTATTAGTGAATACTTTGATAGCCAATATTGGAAATCATGTGATTTAACCTTCCCGTTGCCAAGTGGGGTATACAAAATCTCTTTAATTACTATTCTCCATATATTGTTTTAAATACGGGCCTTATTATAGTTGTGGTTTTTTTGTATTCCTACAAAACCCATAAACACATAATCTACCATAAAAAAATGTAACTTATATACTAGATTAAAAAAGAAAAAAAAACATTTTTCAACGTGTATTATCATTCCTTGCCACCAATAATATTTCTTGCGCGCTGGAACCATTCCGCAGATATACGTTTCGGCCATTCCACTCTATGAGATGGGTGATGTGCGGCATTTCACTTGCTCGCGCTATTATCAAAGCTGCTTGGGGGTAAGGTAATCGGCCGCTGGACCGCCAGCAGGTAGCAAATGTTCTTACACGTGGTAAGTCAGTAGATCCCCAGCCACTGGATGAAGACCAAGTTCGTTAATCAATGTAGATGTATTTTATAAAATTAGCTATATTATGAAGAAAAACATCACGAGAACCCCTTAAATGTGGAATGGATAAATAAATTTCAAAAAATGGCATTCTAACGATAAAATGCGTGGAGTAACTGAGTTTCCTCTCATGGCAACGAAAGTAAACAATAATCAATAATAAGTAAGTAAAAAATAATCAATAATAATTAGGTAAGAATATTATGAAAACAATATAACACATTAAAATAAATCAATTAAGAAACATCATCACTTAAATACGAGGAACATATTATAAATGTGAAAAGCTCACAGAATTCAGAATTTTTATTGTTTTCTAACTAAATCGGTTTTACCTATAACAAATCATGATTTTTTTTAAACACGTCCAAATTAGGATGGAGTGGGAGTAAATAAAATTATAAAATAAGTCGTCACAATGTGGATTAACCGCAGTTTGAAAATGGCCTTAAACGGGGATACAGCTGTCACAAAAAAAATTAAAAATTAAAATACTTGGAGAACTTAATAAAAATATTATTTATTATTTCATTACATTTGATTTACATTAAATAAATAAAAAAAAAATCTAAATTTTTCACTGCAAAATTATACAACAAACTCCCACTAAGCATCAAACATAGTAATTCAATCAATAATTGCATTAAGTCTACCAAAAATTGCCTTAAGGAATTAACAGAATAAGAACTGACTAGTATTCTTAAAACAATGCCATAGAAGTTAGTGGAAATACCCTACCCATAACATGAAGTTGAAATATAGAAGTTGCTGAAACCCTCTTATTCAAAACCTAGTTCGCCTCAGCACAGGATCTCCCAGTGAGGAGGACCACGAAAAAAAATCTACAACATACGTATGTATTTTTTAATATTCAACCTTACCTTAAAATGTCAAAATTATGTAGAAATTAATAAAAATAAAATATAAACTGTAATACTAATCGTGAAAAGGAAATCCGGATATATTTCTATGCTTGCCTCCCCATGTTTATGTGGAGTTTTGTTACATCACGTGTTCGACTCACGCCTAGGTATTACGTTGCCATTGCAATCATTGAGGAAATTTTAAGATCATATATAATAATCTATAACCATTCGCAATCAGCTGTAATTTGCTAAACCAAATAAAATTTTCGGCTAACACCGCAATGCAGGTAACGCGATTTTTTTTAATGAATGCAACCACATCATTGAAATATCTTCCGGTCGACGAAAGGCCACCGGAGTAAAAACAGATTTTAGCTCGTAATATCTTGCCTGCACCACGCAGCCTTTCCATAGCATGCGAGAGAAGCAGTGGTGTGATTGCCAAGCACAAAAGCATTTCTATACGTGAATCCGACAGTAGAAGATTGTTAAAGGTACGTAGTTTAGCTCGAGCCTTTGTCCAAATCGCTGGCGGAGCAGCTCGCACATAAATATGACGTTGTTTATTTGTTGTTTTGAACTCGAGAATAGTTTCTGCTGGTACGAGAGTTGATCCTTCTCCTGATCCTCCTATTTGGTAGGCGCGCAGATTAGTCGAGTTATCTTCGCATAACACACGATTTAATCCTAAAACGCTTTAATTCTAACATTTGTAACTCGCATAAATAATTGCGTCTGATATTGCTGTACCGAAACAAACGCTGCTTGTTTGTAACGGGATCGCAGCGAGTTGTTTAGTTAGTGTGATTTTAAATTTTAAACAATGTTATCTATGAAACTATTATGAGAGCAAAAGTAAAACATGAATAGAGTAAATTAATTAAAAATTACATTGAAATCAACACACTATTAATATATACATATCAACATGTTTCGAAAGCGATGCTTTCCTAATCAGGAATATACAGAATACTAAAAAATAATAATGTCAAGTATAGACAAACGATAAACATAGAACACAACGATGTAACAATGATTTTTTAATCAATTTTGGTTTATGTTTAAAATTTGTCTATTTTTACATTATTGTATTCTGATTTTTATCATTTGTCTATACTTGAAATTATTTTTTTAGTATTCATATATTCCTGACGATGAAATAATCGCTTTTGAAACGTGTAAATATCAATGTATATTTATAAAGTGGTGAATACTAAATATATTTTTAGTTTCTTTTTTTTACAGTAACTCCACGCAGGAGACCTTAAAGAAAATATTTTCCATCAAGGCCTATATCATCTTTGGGGATACTGTGTGGAGGGTCTTTTAGAGGATAGAAAGGAGTGAACTTGGGTCTTGAAGAGACCCATGTTGTAGGATGGAGGAAACACAGAGGCCGGCATATAATTCCACAGCCGAGCTGTTGAACACAGGAACGAGTCGTAAAAGCAATCCGTTTTCATGTGACAAATGTCGACTGTGTGCAAATGTTGGGCACGCGTTTGGCGTGTTTCCCGACTATGCACCGGTGCCGAGGGGATCAATGACGTTCTGTAAAGTTTTGTTAAGGGAAATAGACATTAAAAATACAGTGTAAATAAGAATGAAAAGTATCGTTCTAGAGTTGCTGTTGCGTGAATAAGAATTTGTAGTGAATAATTGCTCACAAAGTGAAAAGAAGTTGTTTTTTTTCTAATGCCAACAGCTATATTCAATGGCCTGAGATTTCTACTATAACAAAGGCAATGTGGTGCGCAGGAAATCCCAGTAAAGTTAAACATGGAGAAATGCGGAAATCTTCCAGCAAAACAGACATCCACTTAATTATAAATATTATTCCTGATATATATATATATACATCCTTTGAATCCTGACGCCGCGTAATATTTACACATCGATTATAAAGGGGTTGTATATATATATATTTAAATTATATGTGAAATAGCACGTACATTTTTATTTTTTAACCATTGAAGATATTAACAACTCTCAAAATGAAACTGAAAAGACAAAGAAAAGAAAAAATTTACAGCAGCAGCTGGGACTCAAACCCACGACCTTGCGGTCTAATCCACCGAACTACAGCTATCCCAAGCTGTCGTCATTGAGAATTGTCTGTAATATACAGTAAGACGTCGGCAATTAATTTAATAATTATAGATGTGAAACGTAGATCCACCACTCATGTGGAGGAAGCGTGAATTTTATAGGTTTTGTTTGTTAGGTTATCCCATAGATATACCATTCTCTCATAGATATATCACTCTCATTCACTGTTATCCAAAAACAATATTTTTGACAGTTTGGTGTTGCTAGCGTAGCTCTGCTGACGATAATACCAACAAAACAAATAAATTCTCTCAAAAAAAATATTTTTACGTTTCCCAGAAAAATCCACTCGACTTTCAACTAAAATGCAAATGCGTTTACAAATATTTCCTTTTAATACCGATAATAACCTAATAATACCGATCGTACCTAATTATTTTAAAATCCTTTTTTTCCAAATTAACAACGGTCGAACCTTTCGACGCCATGGCTATTTTAATATTGGTCCGCCCGCTCGTGTAGAAGGCCTATAAATCGTGATCCCATTTTTTTACATTCTTTATTCTACCTCTGGATAGAATGGATAGTTGATACATCATTTACTATCCCTACAAAAGGGTTTCGTTGATTATTTATTATTAAAAATCTCTATCGCCAAGCAACGTGCAACTTGATAACAAAAAAATACTTTTTATAAAGTTAGGACAATAAAATTTCGACAAATGATGACACGTTTAAAATTTATTTTGAATCCGCCTCCTTCAGTTTTTTTTTTGCAATATTGTCTTCAATGTGACATAAAATTTAAAAGAATTACTTCAGCATTTCAGTGGCTGGAAAATCGTCCCAAATATTTTGATCGCACACACTCTTTGCTTCATTCACATTAATATGTAATATTATTATCACAACAGGATTGTGTATAGGCCCCATTATAATAATAGTACAGTACAATATTGAAAAAAATATATTTATGCCGCAACGTGTTTTTAGTCATATAAGTATAAATAAATAATTTTCTCCTCGAAAAGAAAATTGGAGTAGATTTCAGATTTTTTATGGGATAGACTTCAGTATATTGTATCGTAGATCCTACCTATTTAACATAATGCATGTAGGGCAAACTATGAGCACCTAAGCAAAAAAACGAAAGGTGGCAGCTTATCTCTTTTTTTTCTGTCACGTAACAGTCATCATGAATCTGCCGTGAGTTTGCGGTTGGGCGTTGCTTATATGGCATCTGGACTGGCGATAGAACAGTGTCTTATGTGGTGGATCCTTTGATTATTTTATTCGGCACTTCATAAGAAAACATGGCATTACTTAACCAAGTTACGATTACCGAAATCATCTTTCCAGACATAGTTGTGGCTGGAGTTTTGATAGGTGCTGTATTAGTTTTTGTTTTCGGTTTTAAGAACGCTGAAGAACCTCAGTTTGATAAACTACCAATTTTAGTTGATGACCGAAAGGCTTCTTGTAAGAAAGGGGAGGCTAAGGAAAGGGTATTTATAGAATAAATCTACCTTATTCCATATAATTATTATTCTTTCTCCTCGAGTGCTTTTTGTTGCCAAATTTATTTTAGACCTCCCATATGTTGAAAATGTGTCACATTGTAACGTAATTATTATCTCCGACATGGATGCAACACTGCGATTGTCGATGATAGAGTTTCATTACGTCTCTATATATACTATTTTTAACACTGCTCATACCAGCGTAAATTTAATAAGTATTTTTTGTGTATCCCGTGTCGATCTTAAAAAATCGAGCACCAATTTGAAAAGATAGGAAGAAGGAGTATTTCGAAAAAAATTGTACATTACAATTTTCTCTAAATATATATTGACAAAAGTACCTATATGAAACCACACGAATAGATAGGTATTGTAACATGTAAACCCTCATCTTTATACTAATTAGCAATGGCTACATGACAACTGAATAGTTCTTTAACTATAGGAGGAGGAAGATTTTTGAGGTGAATACGCAAAGTATTCAATGGATATTGCTATATTGATTCTAATTCTTTAGATACATTTTTTTAAACCCCTTTAGAATTGTACAATTTTTGTTAAGGGGAAGAGAGGATAAGTTAAGTAGGGTATTAATAATAATAAAAATAGCTTTTTGAAAATTTTGAAGTGGGAGCTTGAGTTCTCCAGACCTCACAAGTGTTAACCTAGAGAGATTGACTCTCATAAAGTGAGGAAGTGTTTGGTTGATGTAATTTGTGTTCTTTTATTTTTATTTTATTATATGTTAGAGGATTATAATTTGAAGTGTTTGCTTTCTTTTCGGTTATGCTTAACCACCAATGTATCACAACTTGATTTTTTTTTGTATTGTCATACTAAGATATGCTATTTTGAATGTTAATTCTGTTTTTTTTAATATTGGTTGTTACTTGTTTTCTTCGTTTTCAGTTTTTTTTATAAATGAAAAGAGAGAAAAGGAAGGCTAGGTCAAAATTTATTTCACTTCACGGCCAATGTTTACAATAATGTAGGAAATAAAACATTTTCTTTTTTGTTTGTTGATGATTGTTTTACAATATTGTGATAAGTGTTAATTTTTTAGGTAGATCATTTAGCGTAAGATTCAGAAAAGTAGTATTTTTTGAAAAGCCCAGCAAAACCGTGCTAAATGGAAAGGAAGGGTGGTATTAGTTTAGGTCTAGATGAATGTCTCTTCTCCCTTTGTCTTGAATTTAACTAATATTAAGAGGTAAGTATGTACAATACTTTCATTGCTTCGACAAATGAATAATATATTTGTGTAAATTGAATATTGACTATGTGTTTATATTTCGAGGTTGAAGTATGTGAAAATAAAACAATTATGACTCGTTAAAATTGGCTTTTTATTTATTTACTGTATAAATAGTCTACTTCATATAACGCATCTTCCTTAAATAAGCAAATGCGGTCATCATTGTTGTGACAATGTTTTTTTTATTTTTTTTTATTTGTAAAATGCAATTGAAATATTTGAATTGGAGAAAAGTTGTGCAAGTGTTCATTGTGCGCCATTATCATATAAGGTAATAATAAGGTTGTCGTGAGTCATTCACTTGTATGCAGCTGATATTTTTGTACTTATAAATGGGTCAATCTATCATGAAAAAACACTGATGACATTGGTCTATATCTATGTAGAGTAGGAAAGCATCAGTTTCTTAAAATTATTATAAATTATCGATAAAACAGTAAGTACGTAATAATGGCAGTATAAAAAGGCTTTAGATTTCGGTGTCACTCTTGGTTCCCGAGGCATTCCCTTTGGTCTAATTGTTCTGCTTATTGACAGCACTTTTGCTCCGAGTCCTCCTCTTTCCTCTGCGCTTGATCCTCCTCAACTTTCCACCATCTTGATTAGTGGCAGATGGTTTCATAACTCCCTTTCTTTCGGGTTGTACTAAAACACGTGCAAGACCGTCGTAATTGTTAATGATGCACAGCTTTCCTGGAAAAACATTGTTTTGATAATTATCAGTTTTGGTTTGATTTTTATTTATTTTACATATATAAAAAGTTAAACCTTCTGAGCTAATAAAAATTGCCACTCGTACCCGTTATCCTATATGTACGAGGTGTGTTCAAAAGAAATGGTGAATTTCGAATTTTTTTGAAAAGTATTTATTTATTCATCAATATCCATCAATTTCCATTTTCTCCCCTTCAAAGTAATCCCCCTCAGATATAATGCACTTATGCCAGCGCTTCTTCCAATCCTCGAAACACTTCTGGAATGCGCTTTTCGGTATGGCCATCAGCTCGTTCTTCGATTCTGAATTTATCTCATCAATTTTTGCAAAACGCTTTCCTTTCATTGGTCTCTTCAGTTTCGGGAATAGGAAAAAGTCGCAGGGAGCCAAATCTGGTGAATACAGTGGTTGAGGCATGATTACGGTGTTGTTTTTGGCCAAATAATCACGAACAAGCATTAATGTGTGAGCTGGTGCATTATCGTGATGCAAAATCCATGATTTGTTTTTCCACAATTCCAATCGTTTGAACCGTATTGCTTTACGCAAACGTTGCATAACTTCCTTGTAGTATTCCTTACTAACCGTACGACCCGTTGGCAAGAACTCATGATGCACCACGCCATTGTAATCGAAGACAACAGTGAGCAAAACATTCACATTTGATCGAACTTGGAGTGCTTCTTTCGGTCTTGGCTCTTCTGTCCGCTTCCATCGGGATGATTGGGCCTTGTTTTCGACGTCATAACCATACGAGTATAACCACATTTCATCACCAGTTATGACCCTTTTGAGCAAATCTGGATCGTCGTTGACGTCATTCAACAACTCCTTAGCGATACTAATGCGACGTTGCTTTTGCTCAAAATTATATAATATTATTATTATTTATTTATTAATATGATATTATTATAATATATAATATTACTTAACCACGAGCTACTGGAGCTCAACTTATGGAGAGTAGAATAATAAGAAGTAAAAAGAAACATGTATATCAATTATTATGTTATAAGTGTATACTGATAGGTATTATAAAATAATTTGCAAAATTACTGCCTCAACACAGGCTAGCCTAGTGAGGCGGGTTATGTGAAACTATACATTTCTGTTCTTTACATATTACCTATTGTTATTATGTTATTTTCTATTCTTCTTCTTATATATCTACTTTATTATTTATTATTTTATATATTTATTATACTATATACGCCCTATATGGGCTTTTACATATTTAGTTACTTATAATAGTCACACAGGTGCAAAACACATTACAGTATTTATTTATTTTTTAAACGCTCATAGGACGTTTTTATACAGATACATATACAATTTTAAAATCACATAAGAAAAATAAAAAATAGAAAACTTGCACTAAAGTTAAGTTACATTTGAAAAAGAAAACTGCACCAAAGACTAAAAATTCGAAGTAATAGAAAAAATTAAAAATAAAAGAATAACTAGTGCAATATCCACCAAGTCAATACTGACATTAATAACAAATAAGTAAATAAGGTAAAAGGTTGTATGTAACAATAATTTATAAACCAGGCGGAAACAAATCATTCATCCTTCTTTTTATAAACCACTGTACACTTTATTATACATGCATTTTAGTTATAGTTAAACTCAATTACACTAAATATATTATTATTATATTACTAATAAATTTGTATTCGATACATTTACGAATAAAAAATAGAATTTTAAACGATCCCTTTTAATGGCGTACAATTTTGGATACATCAAATTTTTCTGCACTAAGCACAAAAAAACTTGCAAGCCCACATTAAATCCGCGTTCTACATAGGTAAATTTAAAAAAAAAACACTAAGGACCACTCAGACATTTACAAATTATGATGCAATGACTGTCCTCCGTTCTGCATAGGTAAGACATCCCGTAATATAAATATCAGAACCACGGAACACTTCAGATGTTTAAAAAACATTAATTTTTTATTATTTGCCAATCATCTCATTTCAACCGATCATATTTTTAATAAAAATGGATCAGTTCAAATTCTCCACCGTAATAATAAAGGTAAAAGAATTGATAACGTTATAAATTAAAAATCCCTAAATGATAATTCTGCAATGTTGAATGACCAAGTGAATTTATCGTATAGTCCACTTTTGGATATTTTTCCAGCGAATCGCACTGTTCTTCCGAAAAAAAACCCAATTACCCGTTCCCCTTTGGTCGACTCCCACTCCAATATCTAAATATTCATGTATATCTATCATTATTTTATATCGTAGTTTTAATATATTCCTGACGAGGGAAGGGTACTTCCGAAACCTGTCGAGATAATTATATATATTAAATTAAACTGGTTTAAAACATTTTTCTAAGGTTTCTATTATAATTATGACAAGCCACAATTAAATGCTTTTTACGAATATGAAATAAATATTTGTTTCTTTTATAATAATTTTTACTTTTGTCTGAAGAGTGAGTGTGTACATCATACTTAATCAAGTTGTCAGTCCGATCGCGTATTCATAAATGGTAAATTGAATCAGTAGCTGATTGGTAAAACGTGACATAGGGACCACCATTCAGAATCAAAACTTTTCGTTGCTTGAAATGGCTATAGCTATAATATTTATCCAGGGGCCCGATACCGGTGCTTTTTAAAAATAATGCAATATCCTTATCATATGGCTCAAAATAAAATATCGATATTTTGATAGTTTTAACACCGAAAAAAAAACATTATTTCTGAGACATTTGTCACATAGAATTAACGAAATTGCGATGATTGTAAAGTACCTATGCTAATATCCCAAAATGTCTAATGAAATAGATTAAAATTTATAAAAAATACAAGTGTACAGTGAGTAATAATAAACTACACGTGTTAAGTATGTGTAATACACCTACAATTTTTAATAATACTGTGATAATAAAACTCCTTTAAACATGTATTATCATTGACATGTAATTAAATCGCAGTTAAACAAAATGTATTTAACTCTAAGGTTAAGGACAATTCCCTTATCCTTAAAAAGAACCAGGATCAGGGCCCAGATAGAGATACCCACATTTCAACATCCAAACTTCACTCCGTTTCTCGTTACATTCGGTCCTAAAAGTTGAACCTTAGTACGGTATCCCACAAAACAATCTATTTTCGTACTTTATTATTTTTTCTTCTTATTAACAAGTATTATTTGAGCCTGCTATTACGCCCACGATTTTGATGCTGAATAGAATCTTTGTGTGATGAGTTTGTATTGTTAACAGTTAACAGTTTGAATCGGGCACAAAGGTCCCGCGGTGTAATGAAAGATTAAAATACCTGACATTGAAAATGTTTTGGAAAACTTTTCACAATAACGAAGCCTCGCAATTCTTATATGTACTTTCGGTTTTGAATTCATAATTCTGACGAATTTTCTTTTGAATTTCCTGAGAACGTGTTTAAGCTTTTTTTTCAGATTATTTTAAGCTGATGCCTCGAATGCTGGACCATTCTAAAAATACGATGTATTTTAGGTACCTGTACAGGAAAACTTTAATTGTATTTACTGCGCTATTTGAATTTTCTCTTATTTATTTATTTTATTATAGGAATAAAACAGTACATTCATTGCAATGAAAAACGATTTATATGAATTAAATTTACGAAGTAGATACCTAATATATGGTTCCTTGCAATTTCTGATGAATACATGTATTTACCTGGTGCTGAGTATAAGTGTGTGTGTTTGTGTGAATGCGTTTATAGGTGATCTAAATATTATAGAAGTATGTAATATTATTGCCAAGATGCTCCTTTTAAATGTGGCCAGTGAATCCAAAAAAATATCAACCTTTGAATTGTACAGCTTAATATTATTGAATGAATGAAGAGCACGGTAAATTGGTGAATTTGAAGCTGCATTTATTTTGTAACGCGTTTGGAATAGTTCTGTATGGCGGATACGTCTCAGAGGTATGTTGAAATTAATTGGTGACAGAAGCTCGGTACAGTCGATTTTATTATTTAGAACTCTATAGAGTATTGTTAAATCAGCTACTGTTCACCTTTGCAAAGATTGAAAGGTACATTGAAAGTTATTGTTGAATTTGTGAGTGAGATATTTTATAAATTTCTTTTGAATTCATTTTATACTATCAATGTACAATTATATCGAGGATTCCAAATTGGTGAGGCATATTTCAGTGGGCTTCTTACTGGTGAAAAATCCACATTTAGATTGTTCGCTGGTTCCTAAACACTTATTGTTACATCCTATTGTTGTGTGCCATATGAAAATGTTGAATATGTCATCACAATTCTAGAACCAACTCGCTTGTACATATTAGCAAAATTTATTATTATTAGGTTTATGTAATATTCTACTATTTGGTTGTTTTCCTACATTTATTTCTCTCCTTCCATTTTGTAGACATACTTAGTTGCTCTCGAGTGTATTACACTTTTTAAATTTATTTTATATCGGCAGTTACATATTATAATTTGGACTAAACTTGTCAATCTCACTGCCCTAAAACGAGAATTTCCGAGGTGGACAGTCGAAATTCCCTCATATCCTTACCAAATTTTTGAAGGACCTAAAGTAATTAAGATACCCGACTGCCCGAAGCCAGTGGGATATGGCATTATAAAATTGGGGTATGTTGAGATGATACATAGGCTTGGGGAGGGGAAGTAGATGGGGGAGAGATAAGGACTTCCTCTGATTTCGTCAAAATATCCAAAAATTATACAAACGTATTAAAAGTGTTACAAACGTGTGCCAGACGTCTTGCCACCCCTTTTAGAGATTAATAATATTGTGTTTAGTTTTAATTGATTGTATTGTGTATAGAATTAATTAATTGTATCGGCAATTGTAAATAAATAGCAGCACAAATAAATAGTTGATTTGCATTACTGATCCAGGCCCCATTAGATAAACATTTTGTACAACCTGTAAAACATATTGTTCAAGTGGCGGGGTGAGCCCGCAGAGCATCATTCAAGATTTGCGCAAAAGTGTGTTTGTGCAAACCAAACAAAAGTCGTTATTTTGCCAAGATTTTGCACAAAAAGGAGTTTTGTGCTGACAAATATTCCCTATACTCCAGCCCTCTCCACAGATCGGTATCAGCTGCCCACTACAGTTCCATTGTGTGCCATTACGTCTGGTACAAAACGAAAACTTATAAAAGATCATTTTTGTGAAAAATCACATCGAAAGCTCTCGTCACACTTCTATGATTGTACAGTAGAATCATTAGAAATTCTTGTAAACTATTTCTAACCAATACCGAAAAAACCGGTACGACAGCTGTCTACTGAAGTGTTATGATAATTTCCTTGTTGTTTATCACAAAATAGAATTATGTTTTCAACAAACAATATGTTCTTCTAAACGCTGACTTAAGAAAATGTGTTTGAATGTTTGAAACAATTGCGTAAAAAAATATTTACAGAACCTGTAAGAATAGTTGAAAGTTCGTTAATATTTAATGAGATTGTTTCAGAATACACTTAAAGATTCCTTAAATAAATATAAAGATTTTTTTTTAAATGAACAGACCGTTACAATATATATAGACAAATTAGAATGGGGTGGGAGAAAATAAGATCACATAAATAAGTAGTCACAATGTGGATTGACTACAGTTTGAAAATGGCCAAGAACGCTAAAACAGCTGTCACAATAATAAAAACTAAAAATACTTGCAGAACTTAATAATAACATTGCTAAATTTGATTTTATTTAATTTTTTTTTAAATATATGTATGTATAGAGCCCCTAGAATATTTTAGTCATTATGTTAGCAGACTTTTAGGTGGACTTGGTCGCTCGTCACAGCTAAAATTTACGTAAACGTGTAGGCACTAAAATGTCATATTAACGGTTAGTCATTATTTTATTGTGCATCATTGCTCAACCAAATCGAAAAATGACTTGAATAGGCTTTTGCTGTTTTCCCTCCTCAATATCTTCAGCCCCACAACATACTCTAATTGGGGATGCCATAGTCTCAATTGCTCCAGACGGTTGGGAGCAGCTCAGACTTTTGTATGGTATCACATAATAAATTTTTTTTCACGTCAATCGCCTTATCGCCAGCTGAATTTTAGACACAGTCTATCTAAGAAAAATCACAGATATGGTTTTGATCTGTTTTTTTTTCTTATTTGCCAAAGACATGTACTATAAAATGTATTACGTATGTTTTGTATTACGTAATATATTGCGTAATGCATGTGTGCATGCATTATAAAATTAATTAATTTTATTTTATGGAAAAGTAACGGCAAATCTTAAAAAAAACATGCATTTGACTTGTCGATAGTTGAGTTATCATCGCATCTGGGTTTCATCCAGGCGTCGTGAGTTCAATTCCTGGTCCTCCATCACCACGTCACTAGCAACACCGCTTATTGTGATGGTAGTAGGAGATTTTCAAATGTTGTCAGATTATTTGTAACCCGGGAATGTGAGTCTTTCTTTAAAGAAATAAAAAAATATATAAAATTAAATTATAAATATATATGAAGAAATTTTATATAAAATACGAAATGAAATAAAATTAAAAAACTAAAATTAAATTAAATTAAATGATTTAAGGCAAAATGTATAAAAAAATCTGCTTATTCCTGATGAGGAAAGCTTTGCTTTCGAAATATGTTGATATGTTTATATTAATTAAGTGGTGATTACAAAGCAATTTTAATTCATTTAAAATACAGAATTTCATATAATAAAATTGGTATAGGATTATGATAAGGGACGATGGACGATGGAACGGAGTATGTAATAAGTATGTAAGCTTATTCATCATCACATGTGATAATATAAATTGCTTTTACGCATAATTACGTCACATCAGCAAATGATTAAGTTGGGTATTTAATGCTTAATCAATTTCCGAACCGTTGACTTTATGACCTTACATGGTACAAAATCAAATTATTGCCGAATTTACCGTAGTGTCCTATAAATAATTACTTCTACCCTCCATTAAATTTCCAGAAACGTTGAAATTTGCAAGTACGTTAGATTTTTTAAAAACTGAATATTAATAACTGTTTAACTTGAATACAGCACAAGAGTCCCAACTGTCCCCAACCATCAGAGTCGGTGAGACTATGGCATCCCGAAAAGGGATATTTTTTTAGGAAACAGGTAGTAGGGATTGGGAGTAGATGAGCTACAGAAAGGCGGAGAAGTACCTGGCTATTCAAATCTGGTCACCAAAAAAGGCCAAAGCTATTTCAAGTAACATTTCGATTCTGAATGGTGGTCTTTTTCCAGGGCGATACTGAGATTATCTACCACTCTGAAACGTTCCGCGAATTTGCGTATTATTTTTAATAATTATCGTTAAGATAGGTACTTAAACCTTACAAACCTACCGGTATACTCGTATATGTGTCCCTAGCACATATTAGACTGTTGGGATGCAATATCCTATCCATGCTTCAAATAGGACTAGCATTTCAATTTTACGTGTACTTTGCGATTTTTGATTCCGCTTCCGTCCGTACATGCTTTACGGACATTTTTCAATGAACTAGATTTTTTTTACAATTTTATAGCTATAAGTAATGTAAGTGATTTGTGTCGGGCGTCTTCGCCTCTTTCGCGATGTTTGGCGCGGCGACAGTTATAAGAATAATGCATTAACATAATTATATTACCAGCACTTGTACGGGGCCAGGACCAAGCGAAAAATAAATGTTTTACGTTTTGCAACTGGTCCGGCTCCGCTAACCAAAAGAAAGGTTACCCTCTCATTTTATTTTTGGGCAAATAATAAATTATATTGTGCAGATGGCGGGGAGTGCCCCGTCACTGCTTTTTTAAGAATGACAAAATAAACGAAAGAGCGAGGCAACGCGGTGTTCGGAAGATATGTGTTGTCGGATAAACTTTCGCGACACTACCAGCACGGAAATGTGCCGATGGCGTCTCGAAATCTCAACAAGAGCGTTCGGGTTAGCGCATGGCTGGGGGTACAAATAGACCGCAAGAACGGCTGTTTGACCCGGCAAAGTCGGGCATAATGACCTACTTTATAAGATGTACATCCTAGGTTTTCCCACTAAAATCATTCAAATGGTTTACAGTTACCTCACGGATCGAACCTTCAAAGTCAAAATAGATGAAATATTCTCATCATTATGTACTCTTTTAGCAATAGTACCTCAAGGTGGGCAAATATCTCCCACGTTATACAATATATATTCAAGTGACATTCCAAAACCATTAGATCACAACACTAAAATAACACAATTTGCAGACGATAAAAATATAATGTCAAGTTCTACTGTCGAGACCACTGCTACACGTCGCGTTCAGCTCCAAGCTACACTAGTTGAAAACTAGTGTAAAACATGGCGAATTTCTATTAACCCCACAAAAAGCGTGGCTACCGTCTTCTCACGAAGAATAACCAAACACCCCCCTAAAGGTCCCATGGGAAAAATCAGTCAAATACCTAGGATTAATATTAGATTCTAAATTAACGTGGGAAAAACACATAAACGAAAAAATAAAATCCGCTAAAAAAGCAATAGCCGTTCTCTACCCCATGCTAGGCAGAAATAGTCGCTTATCAACAGATTCTATTCAAGACGACCATAAGGACGGGCTTTACTTACGCTGTTCCCATTTGGGGATTCGCAGCTCACCAACACATCAATAAACTACAAACCCTGCAAAACAAAGTCATTCGATTAGCATTGAATGCACCTAAGTGGATCAGGGAAAATGACACAAACATTCTTCTGATAAAGGATCGTATAGTAACACATTCTGAAAAGTTTTATGCCGGTCTAGCCGATCATGAAAACCCATCAATAAACACTCTCGCTAAATACAGCGAGAATGAAATATTTAAATACAAGAAACCTAAATCAATCCTCCGTAAGGTATAAAATCCTGCCCCTAAAATTGCATTATAGTTATTAAGTTTCAATTCTTCCACTCACCACCAACAATAAACATTTAAAAGTAAAGAATCATTAGATAATCATTTTTAATTATGCTAGAGTCAGAAAACTTTTACTTTAGGAACTCTGTATATCAATCAAATCAAAATCTATTTGTCACTCAACCAGCAACTCTCGCTCCAACAACACTTCTCTTCCTCGACTGCCCCACCTCGCTCTGCTTCTACTGACTTGTCTTCTTCTTCATTCTGACCAAGGATTTTGAACTAATTTGAAATTTTTGCAGAAAGGACAGTTTTGTGCAAATTGAAAAGTCGTCAAAAGTCAATTTTGTCGGTACCGTTCCCTTGCGAAGGTTGTGTCTCCCTCCCCTCCTGCCCTTATCGCAGACCGGGATCAGCTGCCCCCTACAGTTCGCCTATTTACTACACGTCTGACACATGATTGGGACCGTTTAATTTCAGTCTTAGGGTATCAGAGTTGAGCAGGTACATAAAGGTAAATTAGAATCTATTAATAATAGACCAACATAATAGACCATTTTTTCACCATAATTTTTTTTTTCTAATTATGCACATATGTATTTATTTTTATTTACATTATCTTTAGACATCACATTTACTTATATGTATTTTTCCACAATCAAACTGCAATGTACTTAAGACTGTACATAATCTTATATTAATAATTAATGTTTATACATGTACCATTAGCAAATTAAAGTACACTCCTCTTCCATCCACAAGCAAATGCTATTAATGAAAGAGTAGTATTAAATTATGTTAGATAAACAATAAACTGTATTGTTACAATGTATGAGCCCTTATATTTCATTAATAAAAAATAAATAAATAAATCGATTCGTACTTCCACAGTCAGAGAAAACATACTTATCACAGTTCTATATTAGTAGCATAAATCAAAACACAATAATATTTTTTTGTGAAATTTTAACTTGTTGATGATTTTCTTACAGAATTCTCTTTCGAACACCGTTATATATTATATAACATAAATCAAGATTTTGTATGTGTGTTACACTTTAAAAATACGAGTAATCATTTTATTTAGAGCTCTAAATAACTGTGTACTGCGACAGATTAGCATAATTCAAACACCAAAAAAAATTTCATCAGTTCATGTATTGTTACGACCATTTTAGTTTTTTATGTTCCTTCTTTCAAAGAGTGTTTATCATATAAAACATTAATTTAAAAAATTGAAAAAAGTCTACGGCATGCGGCATGTTTCCAAGCGGTCACCCATCCAAGTACTACCTGGTGTGGCGTGTAAATAGCCACATAGATTAGTGGGCTTTATACCCTACTATTAATTTATGATATAAAAAAAAAGAAGAACATGAATATTTTCTCTCCAGAAACAACCGTATGAAATAGCCCACATACAAAGAAATGTCACCACTAACCTGATCGGCGATCTCCTTTGTATCCAACTGGTCCACTTCTGAAGATCACAATTGTTTGTTCTTTTCAATTATAAGATCACAGCAGAGATTTACTTCGAGTTTACATAAATTGGTTGCCTTTACATGCGACAACAAGGCAATTAATGTGGGAGAGATAAATACTTGTTTCTTCCATAAAAAGGAGTGCAATACTGATGAGATTTATTCTGACTGTCAATTGTCAGCAAAAACGGTACGTCCCTGATCTCTGTTGTGCAGTTTGGAAACACCAAACAAATTAGGGTGCATTCCAAAGCATATAGGCTGAATACGGTCATTTCCGAGAGAGACAATATGAAAAAAAAAGTTGTTTTATAAAAAGAATATAAATATTATTCCAACAATATTAAATGTGACTAATATATAAAAATCGAATGATGTGGTGCTCAACCACTACCCTCGCCCAATGTTGCCTAACTTCGGTGCTCGGGGCGATGCGAGCCGAGTCTGCGTACGTAACTATACTCAAACACATATTATTACCAATTATATGAAACATTGACCAAATAGCAAAAAGTCAATGACACGTGATGTTCTTAAACGGTCACTTATCCTTATATTTATTCACCTCAGTACTTAATGGTAACCACCCAAAAATACGCACTTTGCAGATTGCTAACTCAAGAAATATTACGAATGATTTAACTGTTAACTCTGTTAACTCTTGACGGGTTTTTTTTAGGAAAATGGATAAGGTTTCAAAAGACAATAATCCACAAAATGAAATACAAACCGGAATCATAGCTTAAACGTTCAAAAATACTTTCATGGTTTTCAAACAATTTGGAATGCATTTCATAGAATTTAAAGATAACAGTTTGAAGATTTTAATATTTTGAAAACTTACGCATTCCTATAACTACCCGTATAATACACAGATCAACCTGTAATGTGTTGTTTGGGGCAATTTTTAAGTTAACAGCCGATTATCGACTACTGGCTATGTATGTAGTTGGTACATTTTTAGCTTTTCATCGATTTTCTTGCCGACTCGTTCCGAGACGATCGTTCTAAGAAAAACTCCCGCTTTAAACATTTAAATAACACTCTCCGAGTTATCCTTGTCAGCCACTCCGATCGTAAAGAATGTAATCATTTATAGAACCAGTCGCTCCGCATCACTCTTCCTTCACTTTATACTAGTCGTGTCGCCCCGATTAGGTTCCTGGGAGTGCTTATCGCAACGCCAAATAAGTCAGCCGACAAGTTGGTATTAGTGATGCGATGCAGCCATTCAGGGGGAGAGGGACGTCGGAGAGGGATTATTCAATAATGTTATATAATTATAATATTTTTAAGCAATAGGATAAACATAATGTTTTTAAATAGAAAAATATTTATAATATGTTTGTACAATTTTACATAGCTTTAGCATTCATCAAAATCAAATCAGAAGTATGACCATTTCCTGGTCACCGATACAAAATATTTTGAAAGGTTGAATGTCCTCAAAAAATTCTTCGAATGTTTTTCTTTAAAATGGCGAAAAGAAGTTAAAAAAAAGAATGTGTTGATTCATATTGTTTTTTTAAAAGCGAATTTCAAAACTTTAGATTAGTTTAAAAAAAAGAACAGTGTGTTGATTAGTTTTTTTCCATAATATTTTTTTTTAATGCGAATTTCAAAACATTAGATTAATTTAAAAAAAAAAACGTACCGGGAGAGATTGAAATTGTCTTCCTCCATTTTTTAAAATGATTTTAATATTTTTAATAAATATTTAATCATAATAATAAAATAATGTTTTCTTATCTTATTTTTTTATAGAAAAATATCAAATAATTATATTCTCTCTGGGATTTCTGCTGAGGATTTCATTTACAAAATAAGTTACATATTATTAAATTGATGAGCTTGATGAAAAAAATAAAATAATTGTAAGGTGAGGTTTTTTAAAGTGCAGTTGAGTGGTTTCGGTGTTAGTATGTATTTAGTGTTAATATATTCTCTATTTCAGATCTCCCTATGTAACGTATCCAGTGTATAATTTGTTTTTTAAATTTATTATGGTTGTTTTTATAAGGATAAAGTCATTAATAGGTTTTGATAAATATATATGATTTATTTATTCCTAGCAGAAGTACCCGGCGTTGCTCGGAGTTATGAATGGTTTGAAGGAAAGTTTTGAGGTTGTGATGTGTGACACCTACTTCTACCCCTAACCTACCCCTACCCTACCCCTATCCCTACCCTACCTCTACCCCTACCCCTACCCTACCCCTACCCATACCCAGTAGTTTCTTTTATTTTGAACGTCATGTGTGCAAAATTTAATTAAGAAGTACCGAAATTCTGCTTTAAGTTGTGGGAAATAGGGAAGGGGGTGGTTTTTCAAAAATCTCATACAGACAGTGACTTTCCTCTTGTTTTGAAAGTCGAGTATTGAAAATTTCATCAAGCTCGGAATAAAACTGTAGATTTGAATACAAAACAAACACACGCATATGTAATGGAAGGTAGAAATTTGTTTATAATAGATACGAAACAGTACATTTAAAACAATGAAAAACATTATCCAAAAATTAAAAATACGTAGTGGGTATGATTGTTTCCTTGTAATGACTTATTTATACGTGTATTTCCCGGGTGACGTGCATAGTGTATAAGTGTGTGAATGTATTTGTAGTTGTGAAAAGTGGTGAGCAATGTTAATTATAATTATCTTTATTTCAAATTAATAAATAATCCCTATTCGACACCCTCTCCCCTTAAGGGTTGTGATTCGTTGTAAAATTATAATGCAATATGTATTTAATTGTAATGGCAGTCTTTAAAACCAGTGAAATTTCACAAATCGTCATTTTTTTTAATACGTGTATTTTTTAAATATGTGATCTTTGGTTAAATAATAACGCAGAGGCACTGCTGTCCAGAGCTAGGAGGGCTATGGCATTCTCAGTTTGGGAAACACTGTGAGACTGGGGGAAGTGGGGATAGCAAGTAAGTGTGGAAAAGGTGATTAGCTCTTCAAATCTGTTCATTTAACATAATATATAGCCAAACCCATTTCAAGGGGAGATCTGTAGGATGACAAATATTTCGCGATTGTTTTTTTTTTAAATGACTTAGTGTGATTTATGTTTATCCAGTTTATTTAAGAGGAACGGCTGCGCGGCTTGTTTCATAAATTTTGGATTTGAGGCCAAAATACTCACCTAAACCTAACGATTTTTTTTTTTAGATAGCAGAAGCAGGGAAAGTTCACCGAGACGTTAGAGTGACCAAATTTCTCAGGTGTTCGAAACGTCGATATCCGCAGCTCTCCACGCAGGATTG
This sequence comes from Halesus radiatus, assembly GCA_022606495.2. NCBI lineage: Eukaryota > Metazoa > Arthropoda > Insecta > Trichoptera > Limnephilidae > Halesus > Halesus radiatus. The sequence continues at coordinate 98,793 of JAHDVE020003997.1, forward strand.
CGAGGAGTAAAGGAGCCTTTTACACGAGGTAGAGTACAGTGAGGGTCACGATACTTAGCAATGAGGAAGAGACTCAAGAAGAAGAATATCATAGCTTTGATAAAAACTCGTGTAATACACATTTGCTTCTCTCTCCATGGGACAAATGGCAATATTTCTGAAACAGATTAACATCACGCACAAGTAATTCATTTTAATCTCAACGTGAATAAGTAGCAGATAAAAGTACGTTTTCCTACTTAACTACGGTGCTTACTTTCAAATAAATTCCCGACCCTTAAACAGGGGTAACGTTGCATGCAGTCACGGCAAATGTAAAAAAAGTCCTAACATCATGAGGCCAACGTATCCATACCTTACCGGGATAAAAGTGTCAGGGGAGAAGGAGAAGAAGAAAATCGAACCGAGAATTGTGAGAACAATAAGGAGAACAGATAACGGGAATGAGAGAATGAATACGAGGGAATGAGAGGAGATAAATACAGAGTGCTTCACGAAAATATGAAGATTTGTACTAATTTAATTTTGAAGTTTGCCTCAACACTGTTGAAATGCACAAATTTTCCAACGAAATTTACGATCGATATAGGATATTGATTTTGTAGATTAAGTTCCCCTCAACAGATGACTAGGTATAAAAAGTGTCAATAGTGTTAATAAATGTCAGTGAAATGTCAAACGTCATTATGCGTTCGCGTTCTTTTTATCGCGATTCAAATATTGAATGACAAATTTATTTCCGTTTTCGAATGTCAAAACATGTTTTTTGAATATTTTAAATAAAACTGAAGAGAACCTAACTTATTATAAGCTACGTTTTATCTTATTTTTCACGAAGAGAACTTCACAAGAGAAATGTACATCTATAAAAGTGGGCGAGCACTCTTTTATTTTCTATGGAAGTGGGCGGGGACTATTTTATAGTCTAAGAAAATGGGCGGAAACCACCATATATAATTTAGGATAAAAAAATGTTTGGAAATAGGCAAACAGAGCGCATGCTCAACAAAACACTTGGCTGATCGGTGTCTCAGATTGATCATTCGAAAAATGGGAAGAACGGCCGTTAGTTACCGTACGTTATTTTACTTTGGTTTTAAATAGAACATTACTTATACTGGTATCATAATAACTTCTAGTGCGCCGAGATTGCCCGTCAGAACGCAAAAATATGTATCCATTGAACTCCAGCGCGGCGTATCCAGTAGGCAAAGTAAAAACGGTTCCACGATAATTCAACACACGTATGAATCGACACACTTCTAAAAAGTGATATAAAGTCGTTAAAAATTAGCCCGAAAACCTAATCTAACCTAACGCTATTTATAAATATTCTTTCTTATCGTATATATGTAGAATATAACTATTCTGGAAATTATTCTTGGGAAACTACTTATGACAGATGTATGCATTTTTTGTAACTGGTGTACGGCCGGCCATGCGCAAAATTTACCTTCTGCACACTACGGAAGTATTGGGCTGCAGGAAGTAGTGTTACCAAAAGTTGACGTTAAAAGGATTATTCACTTGGGATTTATTTTGTACTTGCTGAAGTATTACTAATTTGAAGTAAAGTTTTATAATACATAACCTAACCCTACCCCTAGTCCTACCCCTACTCCCACCCCTACTCCCACTTCTACTCCCTACACCTACCCAATAATTTTCCCCTTATTTTGAACGTCTAGTGTGGAAAATTTTTTCAGGAAGCACCAAAATTTGGCTTTCATAGCGGGAAAGGGAGATGGGGGTGATTTGTAGAAATCTCATATAGACAGTTACCTACCTCTTGTTTTTTAAGTCAAGTGTGCAAAATGTCATTAAGCTAGGAACAAAACTGTAGATTTATTAAAAAAAATAAACACACATCGCCCGCCCGGGACATTCTTCTTTACATAATACAAGATAGATTGAAGAAGAAGATAGGGTATTACCTCATATTTATTTTATATTACTTTTTTATAATTTTTTTGGTAACTCTAACATCTATTGTAGAGCCGAGGTCCCCAACTGCACAGTTAAGTGTGTCGATCTGCACATGAAATGTCGCTTGGAAACAAATAGAGAAATATGTCAATGGTCCCAAGAAGTTATTATGGAGGCATACTCAAGTCGATTTCATATTCCTATAAGCGGTTCCGGTGGGAATATTAAATGTGTTGGACCATTAATGGATTCGAGAATGTAACCGAAACATATTGTCTTTCCAACTAAAACAATATATTACTTTTGATATATTTTAGTTTCGACTGTTTCACATAGATGACACTGACGGCAAGACGGTACAGTAGCGATATCTGAGAACCTTCCAAGATCAGACCGACAGATTATTGCCATTGAATTATAAGAAGTTTTTAATTCTTCAAACGATTGGTATTCACTTTGTGGCGTCATTATTAATAAATGAATTAAAAATATACTTAGTATTAATAACTTTATAAATACAGATTGAATATATGAATACCAAATAAAATACTAAATCCTGACGATGAAAGCATCGCTTTCGAAACAAGTAGATATCGATGTATATTTATAAAGTGGTGATTACTTAGTGTATTTTTTAATTCATTTACTAAGAAGAAGGTTAGTTTGTTGGCTCTCCAAAATCATTATACTGGCTTTCCGTGTATACTGTTATTTTTCAATAAATAGCCAAATTTGTATTGTAATCAAAAAATTATTTATCAAGAGATGAAAATACAACTTTTTATTGTGCAGATTTTTTGGATAAATATGGATGCGTTATGAGAGCAGTGGGTTGTCAGTAGTCAGGCTCCGAAAATAGCTTCACTTCTACACTGACAATATTTGATGAACCGGATTTTTACCATTTCTCCTATCTCGCGTATCTACAAAATCATTTCTAGCATAGAACCTTTGTAAAATAAACCTAATTGCATGGTTGTTTTTCAACACCAAGCAAATATTGTGTGTTTTGATAAATCTCATGACGAAAGCACTCCGTTGTTATTTAAATGCGTGATAGATGGAGTAAATAACGTTTTAGGATAAACTAAATATCGTTCATGGTAATTAAATATATATTTTTTAAATGAACACCGCACGAGAGTCCCCAATGCCTGAAACCCGTATTACTATGGCATCCCCAATTCCAATATTTTGTGAGAGTGAAGAGAGTGAGGAAGGGAAGAATATGAGCGGAGAGAAAGGTTGACAGGTACCTGGAAAGGAATCAGTTCTGGTCCCCAAACACTACTAATGCCATTTCAAGCAACTTTATTTTTTCTTAGATAGAGACGTAGGGTATATAAATTATGTAATTACGTAAATACAGAAGAAAAAATATTTAAGTTTAACAGAAGATTTAATAGAAAATATAGTAAGTTCAATCTTATATATGAAAATAATAATAACAAAAAAAAAATTAAAAAGCGATGAAAAAGAAATAAAATGAATATAAGGACGAAGATAATATTATAGAAGTTAAATTATTAGATATTATTAAAATGTTAATAAAAAGTTTTATCATACAAGACATTGAATAACAAATTTATATTAGAAATTAAAAAAAGGAATTATTACTATTATTATTATTATTATTACGGCCTCCATGGTCGAGGGGTAAGGCTCTCGACTATGAAACCAAAGGTCTCGGGTTCAAATTGCGCGGGTAAATTTATTTAATTAATTTGTGCTGTTTCACAATTAATGCATTTAAAAATAATATACTCGTATAGTATATTTGCGCACGTTCCAGAATGGAATATAATCCTGATGAAAGACCACAATTGAAAATTGAAACGTTGCTTAAATGGATTTTAGCCATGAGTTTTTCCCCACTTTCCTCTTCCCCTTCTCCTTTCCCCCCCCAATACCTTCAGCCTCACAACATTCCCCAATTGGAGATGACCTAGTCTCACTGGCTCCAGACGATTGGGAGCAGGTTGGAATCTAGTGCGGTATTCATATAAATAAATAAAAATAAATTCAAGGCAGAGATTTAAAAAATTTATTATTAATTACATTCTATTGACTATCAACAATTTTTCTAATTTCTAAAATTTTAAATTGTCTAATTGTAAACTGGTTGTATTTGTATGTGAATTTTTCAAACCTTCATTTATGTCAAAAGATTAATTGGTTTCAAAAATAATTAATAATTTCATTTTTAATTAATTTATTAATAATGACACAAAAAGTGGATACCAATCTTTTGAAGAAATTATGTAGTTAAATGTTTGGCTACACTGTGTTCAGAGACTTAAATTAAGGACCTATAGAAACGCAGAACTAGGAAGGTTATCGATTTTGAATTGTGGTCTCTTACCATTTTAAGAGTTAGAGTAATTTTACATGGTACAATTATTTTAATAAATCTAATACATTAAAATAAGTTTATTTAAATTTTCCTTATCTTTCTCTCACCCTGTACAAGGCAGAGCAGAAAGAGAGACAGAACAGCGAGACCAAGTAATGCAGCTTTATTTGAATGTCAGACGTAAATGGTTTGCCTAACAAAGTGGAAAAATTAAGACAAATGTTCCCAGATTGCAGGATCGGGCCGGAGCCGAGCGGAACGGGAGGGGAGGGCCGTTCGATCCGAACGGAATTATTTTATTCCGTTTCTTTGAATGCAAGCGGTAGACTTTCATACTAGCTGGTAATTAAGTGGAGAGGGACCTTGGTGGGGGATTATTTATTGATTCGAAATAAATATAATATTATTACAATTACGCAATACGATAAACATAATGTAATTAAAGTGAAAAATATTAATTGCACATTTTTAAAATTAACATAGGAATCGCATTTTTCAAAATCAAATCCAAAATAATGTCTTTTTTCAGACCGTTCCCCACATATGTTTTACAATATATTTTTAAATATATAATATCATCAAAAAATATTTTAAGGGGTTTTTCCATAAATCCGAAACGAAATTTTCCCGAAAAAAAAATATTGTGGGTGGAGTTTCATTTTTTCATTAAAATTGACTTTTTTTTTTAATATGCGGTTCACAAAACTTTGTTGAGTTTATTTTAAAGACATTATTGAAATTATCATTATCCACTTTTTAAAATTGATTTAATATATAAATGTTTTGAAAAATATACGCACGGGACGGTCAGAAAAAGTTGATTTGATTTCGATAAATGCTAAGTTTATTTGGTCCATTTTAAAAATGCGTAATAAATATTTTCCTCTTTAAAAACATTGTGTTTATTGTATAGCATAAACATATAATCATTTAAAATGGGGTTGTTCCATGCGTTGTCAGAAAATATTTAAATAATGTTTCGATTACGTTAAGATCAATTAATACGGACATATATTTGTTTAAACATTTGTCATATATTTCTCCACTAATTTATTTTTGACCGGGCCGGTTTCACCTTGCAACCTGCATCTTCAGACGGTTTAGGATAGGTTAGGTTAACTTAGGTTAAAATGAATTACGTTAGGATATCAGAAAATTTATCGGCTTTCCGTCATTGCTAAAACATTAGTAGTAAACGAAGCCAGTGGGACTATGGCATCTCTAATTGAAATACGTTATAAGGCTGAAGGGAGGGAAGGGGAAGGTTGTTCAGATCTGGTCACTAAACAAGTAAAGATTCATTTCTGACTAGTGTACGTTCACCAGGGCGATATCACCGTATTTCCCACTGCGTCCCTGCCTACAAATAGTCGCACACTGTATGTGCATTAGTTACTGCGACTAGGTCTGTACACTAAAATAATTTGAAAAAGATTATTGCTTGTATAGTGGTGCTCACCGATACTTTTTCAAATTAGCTCGAAATAGTTTGAAACACCCGTTCGACGCCCTCCGTGGTTGAGTGGTTACGATGCTCGACAACGAATCCAGAGGTCACGGGTTCAAATCCCGGCGTACGAAAGTAAATTTTATTTGTTTAATAAGTGTTATTTCATAATTTATTCATTTAAAAATAATATATAGTATATTTGCTGCACGTTACAGAGTGTTGATTACTTTCAGTATCGCCCTGGTGAAAGACCATCATTCAGAATCGAAAAATTGCTTGAAATGGCTTTAGCCATACTTGGTGACCCGATCTGAATAGCCAGGGTCTTCCCCACCTTTCTCTTCCCCATTTCCTTCCCACTCCCCATAATCTTCATCCTCACAACAAACCCTAATTGGGGGATGCCATAGTCTCACTGGCTCCAGACGGTTGGGAGCAGTTGTATTTTTTGTGCGACACTAACATTAAAAAAAGATCCCCCTTACCCCTCAGTAGTCCTACGATACAGTACTCCACTAAACAAACAAGAATCTCTTTAAAATTATTCTACTGTACATTTTATTCACAGTAGTTTAGTCTAACCACATCAGTCAATCATACAAAATATATCGTGGCATTATTAAAAAATATTTACGAATTATTCCGTAACAAAATTATGTTTTAACATGTTTACGTAGAAAAATTTCAATGTACACACATTTCCAAACAATTCAGAAGGTGTTCCATTGAACCGTTTTCTTTGAATCGAATAAACCATCTCATTCAGTTAAGCGTACCCTATAAGTATCTGCTTCTAGCAACATTGTAATGGAATACGTGTCTAGTGGCACCTAGTTTATTCAACACTCGAATGGTAAAACCTTTATCAATTTTATTGCGAAAATCCTTAAATACTTTCCACAAAAAGGTAAAACATTTTCCAAGCCAATTTAGTATGAGCGAATGGCTCCGACCTGTCAATTGCAGGCTTCAGAAAAAATAATATTGCCACATTTATACGTGAAATACATATAATGTTATATTACACTATCGACTGTCGCATGTAAGTTTGATATATTTATCATGTGTACCTTGTTAAAACTGCCGCGAACACAATATTTCAGATTCAAGTTACCCGAATATCGGTCGTAAATCAGATGTAAAAATGTGTATCTATATTATTTATTACAATTGTCTTATTATACGGGTGTGCGTGCCATTTTATCTATGACAATTTATTTTGGATTCGGGAAAGCGTTTGAGAATGCGAGTGTTATGCTAAAATGAAAGTGAAATAAATTAATAAAAAAATATTTGTACTACATTTTTCCATCGATACTACATAACCTATCCGAAAAAAGTATGTTTTTCATAAAACATGAAACATTATTAAAAATGTAATATTTTAATAACATATTTCACACTCAATTACAATCACGACGTACACCAACACAACACAAGAAACCACAACAAACTACATATTACAAAAATACACTCTACAAAGTATGGACTAAAATCTTTAGAATATATAGCTTACACACGATACAATAAATTACCCAACCATATTAAAAATGCAAGACAATGTGAAAGATCTCAAAGTAAGATGCTTAAACTCTATTATGTGAAAGAATACATTAAGAAGAATGGCTGCGCTGCCTGTTTCATACATAACTTAATTTTCTATTTGGGGCCAAAATGAGCATCCAAACAGAATGATACTCTTTTTATTAAAGCTTTAGTAAATATCTAGTACGTATGAGATGTATTTTATTTAGTTTTGTTTTAAATTATGAAGTAGGCTTTGAAAAAAAACCATAATTTTCGAGGCAACTTAGAAAATTATTTGTTGGTTCATTGTATTTTATTTTATTAATATATCATATTTTCTATGTACATATGATTACGTACATAAAAATACAAAAACAAAAATTTAAAAAAAAAACCTTTTTTTCGGGTCCATATTTTAAATTATGTACAGAAAATCTGTGTTCCAACGTAAATTGGTCGTTATTAATTTAATTTAAAGTCCACCATAAGACTAATTTATTATTTTTTATTTATTTTATATTTTATTATATTTTCAAAGCAGACGGGGTAAAACATTTTTTTTTACTTCACCATTAGCTCCCAAATTATTGTTAAGGGTGCCTCTAAAATCGAGAAAAATCAATTCCTTTAATGGATATATTTCATAATGTAAACCAATAAAAAATTATTTTTTATTCTAACCCGTACTAAGTATTTACTATACTTTTTGACGAATAAAAAATTTTATTACCTTTATGTGAGTATTTTGACCTCAAATCTAAAATTAAGTTTTGTCTGAAACAGCCCGGGTAACCGTTCCTCTTAAGAATTAATGCTGTGATGTGTCTCTCTAATAAGTATAAGAAAGCTTGAAGGAAAGGTCTATTCGCATCTACCGGCAGCGTGCAATGAACACACGAAGTGGCAGGCACGGCACATAAGAGTATTCACATTACGCCGTGCGTAAATGTATTCATAGATAATGTAGGCAACTATTGTACTACTATGTATATGTATTCCATATTTAAAATAAATTATTATTCTGTATGTCCTGATGAGGGAAGCTTCGCTTTCGAAACTTGTTGATATTTATATATTAAAGAAGTGGTGTTGAAAAATTAATTTTTGGTTTATAATAATGTAAAAGATATCGGTGACGCTCGGGTAAGATAATGGCATGTTCGTTTGAATCAAATCCTTGAGTCGGGTCATGTTAAGGGTCAGAAAAACTGAATAGTTTGTATGATACGATATTTGAATTGTAAGGACCATGTGCCAAGAGCTGTGTCATGGCATATGTGGCGGTCCATCTTCTCTGCATACCCCGAGAGAAAACCGCCCGATTGTTATCTATTTAGTTGCCATCTCAAATATCTGCACTAGTACAAATATTCCTATCGCTATAGCGAGACATGGTTTAACGGCATTAAACGCATGAAAGATTTGTTTCACCTTTCAATTGTGAAGAAGCAGTGGCCATACAATATTTAAATCGAGCTCTCCTTCCAAAGAATAGAACAATCCATCAAGTAAAGCATAAACTCGCAAGGCCATCCCTCAGCATGGGATCACCCAGGAGCAGCTAGGGGATGAATGGGATAAGGGTAGACCTAGTCTACCTCGTGTTATGAGATATTTATCAGCAAAAACGAAGTAGAATAAGATATTCCGAAATTGTAAAATTCTACCACCATAGATTCTGTCTCCGCTGGGGTGCGAAACGTGACTTTTGTTAGGGGTACAAGGGAATCGAGTCAACAAAGGCAGTGCGGGGATTTTCGTATGAAAGCTTTCATTTCTACCCTTATCCACTTGTTGCGGCGGTGAATTATGATATTATTCTATTTTTATGTGTACAACTTTTTCGCTTTACTAAGAATTACTCGGAACACGCGTTTGTTCAAATTTCTACTAAAGCACGAGCTATCACTTAGCTTTCTTCTCATATTGTATCCGAAGAATTTCTCAGAAACAATTTTTTCCAATTTTACGAATATATAAATGTATTAAAATAAATAAACTAATTTTTATAATTCTGGGGGTCAATGCCAGAAGTGTTTATGTCGGTTTTTGTTACATTGTTTTAGGTACTAGAAAGTACTATGAAGCGTCCCTTATTTGAATAATATAAATATTTATATTAGGTGCTCTAGATTAATTAAATTATGGCCTATTTAATTTAGAAGTCAAAATATCGTTTAACATTTTTTTACGTCAATCAATAGATTAAGAATCTTCATTCCTGATTGATTCAGAAACATGACAGAGGCACTTCTAGCATTAAGCCAGAGAATTATAATAACATCGTTTTGTCTTAGCACTATTGAAATAAATGTTCCTAAATTATATTTTTCCATAGCATATTATATCCGAATTCTTTCAGAAATAATATTCCTTACTTTAGCCCTATCTTGAATGTGTCGACTATGTAATAAGTTAGAGACATGAGACATTTTTATCGATAATTTGTATAGTTTCAGAAAAAAAAATTGTTATTACAAAAATGTGTAACAGTGATTGGGCTAATATTGTGTCTCTTATGTCTCTTGTGTCTTTTTGTAAAATTATGACCTGTTCCAAGATTCATTGAAGGAAAGTGAACGTTAAATCGCAAGAAAAACAAAAATTGAGCTCTGTTATCAACATCTAAATTCTGTCAACTTTCCGATGTAACCGGGAAATATTACGACGTTAATTTTCATATATTTAGCAAACATAATGTAGAAGTTAAAACATTATAATCGAAATAAAAATGTGGTGATGTTCAAGATACCCATGTTAAGCATGTTTATTTACCCATGATTTTTATTTTCATATTTCATACTTCAATTTGTCGGCACATGTACTTGGTGTAGTACATAATTCCCTGAAAACCACTGTATATTATTTACGTCGTCATTTTTTAAGCAATGTCATTTTCAATTTTATTTCTACCTGGAGATGTGCGTACTTAAATTATAATCCAGCTGCACTAATAGCAAAAAAATATTTTGATTTAATAAGCCTCAAATTGGTTGAACACATGGATTTCCATAAAATCCATAATCGCTTAGTAGACTGAATAAGTCAATGAATTATTTTTCAAGCCCTTAATTTCTGAAAAGCGCCCTAATTATTTTACATGAATATGTCTAGATTAGTAGACTTTTACACAACATATCGTACAAGAAAGTCCCCTTAATCAGTTTTCCTATGGCACATCTGTGTTGAACCAAATGACTCACGATGCCGTCGACTGGATGAATAACCTCACCATCCCACTATGACCTCCACCATACGACGAAGAAGAAGTAGACTATATATGAATGTTTTGATGATGTTTAATACTAATGTAAAATACAGAAACTCCCAATTACTTCCGTTTGAAGGTTAATAATAATTAACCAGCGCACCAAGTGACATCACCTTTCCTTCAACTTTGTATAGATCAAGATCATGCTTCTAACAATACATTTTTTTTAATTGAGGGTTCACATAAAAAAGTAACAAGTTTCTTTAATGATTTCGCTTACACTTATATAATGTACCTGCCGTACTAACACAGTAAAATTATCTGTATTAATTAATTGATAAACTAAAGTTCTTTAAAACTTAAGACAAGATTTTTGTGCATAGTGCAAAGGGTAACAATTATTATTTTTATAAACAATAATTATTAATCTAAAACACTCATCCAAATTGAAAAAACCTTCCGAGCAAAGATAAATGTCCTGCCGGCGACATTTATCTTTGCTCGGAAGGTTTTTTCAATTTGGATGAGTGTTTTAGATTAATAATTATTGTTTATAAAAATAATAATTGTTACCCTTTGCGCTATGCACAAAAATCTTGTCTTAAGTTTTTAAGAACTTTAGTTTATCAATTAATAAATATTTGACAAGTCAAAGCAATTTTCACCAATAAAATGTAAACATAATTTGTCTCGACGCCATCTATTTGAGGGATTTAGCCGTTACAAGCCTCTCATACTAATAAAGTTGGTTGTTTACAGGTGAAAATATAATAAAAACAGTAATTATTGAATGGAACACTAGTATATATTGATTAACTTGGCGGGTTTGCGATAAGCCGACGTAGCTCAACGGTAGAGCATCTAACCGGACATTAGAAGGGTGCAGGTTCGAGTCCTGCCGGCGACATTTATCTTTGCTCGGAAGGTTTTTTCAATTTGGATGAGTGTTTTAGATTAATAATTATTGTTTATAAAAATAATAATTATCTGTATTAAATTGTTTCTTGTTGAGTGAGAAAGAATAACTTCTGTGAAGATAAATCATTAGTGTGAACCAAAAAACTGTATTCGTGTCCGTCTATCAAACTTATATTGACCCTAACCAAACCTAACCTACCACTATTACTTCGTGTATCCAGTATTCAATTATTCACGCATTTAATATCAAGCAATAATCATACAAATAAATAACCTTTTTTATTGCCTAAGACGAATTCCAAGCCTGCAAGTTCTGGGTCCAGAGGCAGGGAGTATATCCCTCTACTTTAATTGAAATTAACAAATTTGATGCGGTAAATTATGTTTTTATTTTTATTTTATTTTATTTATTTTTGGGAAAATTTACAGCAAATCCACAATTTACATATATAAAATAATAAAAACAATAAATCATGCTAATTATAAAATTTCCACTACAATGATAAATACTATGAGTAAAGTGTGACAATATACAGTTTTAATTCAGACCGGTCAGTGGCTGAGTTGGCATCGCGGTTGGGTCTCACCCAGGCGTGGTGAGTTCAATTCCTAAGTCCTCCATTACGACACAAGCAACATCTTCCGTTAACTGTGATGGTTGTAGGAGATTTTCAAATATTGTCAGGTTATTCGTAACAAGGGAATATTTGTCCTGCTTTTGAAAAATTAAAAAAAAAAAAAAAAGTTGGTTTAACAGTCGTGGAAGGGGAGGGTGGAGGGGAACATAGTGGAGTGGGATAAAGGTATTTTCAGGAGCTGGTTTTATTTGTTTATTATTGTCTTATTATCTTATTAAATAACTCTCACTCACCTCCTCGTAGGTGAAATACGAGAAGAGTCATTGTATAAATTGTAAAATAATTAATAGTATTATTTATTCATTTAAAACACATAATTAACGCCTTCCTAGTGAGTGGATCGTTCTCCAGCGATCTTATTCAAACACCGTTAACTTTGGAATAATACGTAAGTTAGAATAATATTTCTCCATTGTTTTCCTCCGACAAAACCTGGCGAAGAAAGTTTCCTCTCCGTGCTTTTGTAAGAGCATATAAAAAGGAAAGCAGCACACATCAAGATTTCAAGGAACTCGAGCAATCTATATTTTTCTTTTTTTTTGGAAAACACGAGGTGGCTGCTCGTCGTGAGACCGGCACAAAATTATTGAGGCGAAGCTATCAGTGATATGACTATTTCGATTATTCTATACCACGAATCGGTTTACATTATGAAAACCAAAAAATATACTTCGGATAAATTTATCATTTTCCTAGAAATTCCCGTAATAAGTACTTTGAAAGAATATATGTGTTAACTACATTTTGTTTTTCAATAGACAATTATGAATTTAAGAAAAAAAATACTAATTTTCTTATAAGATTATTTGTGAAGGATTCCCTTCATTATTTTTTTTTCTTTCTTACAAAATTCTTCACAAAAATAAATAAAAACCCGATTTTTACGCTTACGACAAATATGTCTGGACTCCGCTTGCCAAGCGAATTTTATGCCTATTACCCATATTCGTGGTGACATAAGACACACAGCTCGTAGCAAATATTTTTGGCTTGTATATTCATCTTAAAATGAATCATTAAACCAAGGTAGGTAGAAGATCAATATATATTTACTGTAACTATTGTATAATCTTGTTTTTGTTTCTGGAATTATACATTTCTTTATTGTTGTTTGAGTACTGTTGTTCAAGGTATCTATCTACTCTATACTTCTGCCTCTCTTTTTAATATGCACTAGATAAATTATATGAATTACCAATACAAAATTTTAACATGCGTATGTTATACCATGTCGACTCCTTGGAATAATAAGGTTCCATCTGCCACAACGATGTCATGCGATAATAAGACTCTTTAAGACTCATTATCGCATAACATTGCTCTGTCAGATGGAACCTTGTCATTCGATTGTCGATGTGTTAATATTGCTTTATTTGAGAATATTGGTTTACAGGCGGTTCTAGTTATTCTTCTACCTGTGTTTACTATCTGTATGTGTAAAACTATGTTAAATAATATGCTTTTATTCAACAAATTGAATTGAATTGAAATGGGTAGGTGTACTCGCATACGTCTAAATAATATAGAAGCATTAGAATTAAAAAATCATCATACGTTTATTTAAAACAATGACCAAATGATAATAATTACTTCGTTTAATATCACTTTATTTAATATTTAAATATCTACATGTTTCAAGAGCAAATCTCCCCTCTTGAGGATAAACAATAAACCTGCTAAAAATAATGACAAGTATAGACAAATAATAAGAAAATAGAACAAATTAAAAACACACACAATTTTTTTAAATAAGTTATGAAAGTAGGTAAGTAATTAGTTAAAAAGCAAAAATATAAATAAGTAATTAAATTAAATAAAAATTTTGTATAGAAAATTTCAAAAAGAAATTATTTTTATCATTAGTATAAATAAAATAAGGAAAATAGCAAGACGTAACAAATAAATCTCCAAATAAAGAAACATTCATTTAAATATTTTATTTCATTCAGAACGTTTATTTTTCAAAATAGATCTAAATCATAAAGTTCTTCTACTCGTGTTTTCCATTTTTAAAATATTCTACCCAAAAAACCTTCTTCTTTTGAATAAGCAATCTGTGGATAACCACGGTGTTATATCTATGGGCTATCCTAAATAAAACATGGCGGGTTTAATGCTTTTCATACTAATTTTAAACATATTGCATTTTATTCAAACTACTTTCTAAACCTTCTCGGAACTAATAAAAACAAAGTGTGCTATTTTCAGCGAAACCGGTCCAGTATTTTTCGTGAACATCGAGGACAAACAAACTTACATTTATTTTTATATATATAGATTTTTTTTTCATTACTATGTGCTATTAGTTTGTTAAATATTTTATAGAATTGTTTAATATATATTCTTTCTTTATCTAAACTGATGCTTGTACTTAGGAAAGGAGTGCTCGTTTATAAAAATAAAATAAAAACTCTATAGTACAAAATATGCATAACAAAGAAAAATACGAAATGTTTCATTTCGAGAAAATTTTGTATTCAGATAGATGAATAACCATTTTTGAATTTACAGAAGCGTGTAAATAATGATTTTTTAATATAAATATAGTAAAACTGTATAATGAAAACAAATTTAAAGAAGTAAATTGAGAAATCACAAATGAAAAATTTCAGCTAACGAAAAATAAGTACCTTTTTTATTTCTTATAAGTTAGATTACAAGTATTAAAAAAAATGGTCGTGTATACCTTATCAGAAGAGGGGTTCTTGTGTCTGATAAGAGAGCCACGATTCTTAATTTAATAGGTACATAATATTTAATTTGCTTCTATTTATAAAATGTTTTGTATGAAATAATTACGTATATAAGTTTTTTTTAAAGAAGTGTTTAAATTTATTTATGGGCAGGTCGATGTTATTTTTTATGGCTTTATAAATTTAATGATTTTGCATTTGAGTTGTTTTAAAATTAGGTGTTATAAATTGATTTCAATTTCTCAAGTTTTTAATATTCCTGATTTCTTAAAAAAATATCTCTTTACATATTTTTATAATAGAAACTTCCTTGAATATATCTTCAACATTTGCTACTGGAAATAGTGTGAAAAGTGATCGTTGAGAAGGTGGAATTTTTTTAAAGTTTTACTTTTATGATGATTCTTTATTACCATGGAATTAATGTTTCCTTAACTTTCCTTATATTAACGCTGTTATTTAATTTACATACATTGATACAATTCTGAAGAAGGTTCGTGTGTTAAACAAAACTAGTTGGCTATAAATTGCAAATACAGTTGTTTTAAACCAAATATTTTTCTAATGTGTCTGATCACAAAGAGTTTGCCTTCGGTGAAAAATTAACATTGATCTAAATCGTCTTATCAAAACGGTCTATTAAAAAATCATGCAGCTAGATTGTTCAATTCACGAAGAAATTCAATGTAGTGGTACAGGTGAAAGATACAACATTACAAGTATAAAAATATAGAATGATAGCCCAATCAATTTTTTATAGTAAGTACCAACCTACCATCATTTTTTTTTCTTTTAATGTAAAGATTTTAATAGTCAATTAATTAAATTATTAATAATATTTTTTAATAGCTGTCTTTTGAATTTATTAACAGAAAAAATATACATTTTTTTTAAATTTCTAATACAAATTTGTTATTCAATGTTTCACAATATTTTTTTATTGACATTTTTTATTAATTACTTACCTACTTTAATCAATTTTTGTTTCTGTTTATAATTTTTCTATTCGTACATTATTGTGTTCTATGTTTATTATTTGTCTATACTTGACATTATCATTTTTTAGTTTTCTGTATATTCCTGATGGGGAAAGCATCGCTTTCGAAACATGTCGATGTATATACATTAATAAAGTGATGATAAAAAAGTATTTTTTTGATTTATTACATAAAATATATAATTCTCTGGTCGGACAATCACTCGTTCTGACTTCCAACACATTATAATTATTATCACCTTTGTACGTAATAACATAATTACCTTCATGGCTCACACAAACAGAAGAAATAATTATATTCTTGTTCAATGAAATAACGTTAAATATTAAGTTCGCCCTGTGGAACTTTAATTAAAAGTAGATACTTTGGGGAGTATGGGGTAGAACGGGGTAGACATGGTAACGGGGCGAGTTGAACCACGAGGTCAGTTGCCATTACGCTAAGTCACCCCACACTACCCTATTCTACTTACTATAAATCTACTTTCTGCTACGTTTGAACTGGTAAATTGCAACAAAAATACTCAATGTGGCTATTGCGGGACACGACATAATATATCTGTGTTTTTGAACGTATTAATATAACGGCTAATAGAAACCAGTGAGAACAGTTTTTTCAGTGAAACTTCATCGAAGTGGTGAAATGAATCTCATAATTTGTTTACATATATGTCTACGCTATTCTGGCTCTTTTTATTAAAAAAATCCTTTTCCTTTTCCTTAGTCTTAAAGACTGTCTAACTACGGAATTCCAGAAAGACGTAGTAAAAATATCCCAAACAGATTGTTGAGATATTATTTGAAATCGTAAATTGATGAAATATCTTCAAGTGACACAAGGTTTTGAACCAAAACGTTTAAAAACAGTTACATTATGTAACAATGCATTTTAATTCATATTTATTTTATTTTTCAATACCATAAATATGCCATTTAACGAAGAATTACGTTTCGTAAAAAGGTACCTACCTCACTAGATAGTGATTGCTTGTTTATTACCACTACTTCTAAAAGTGACATTTTCCAGCTGCATTTATATTTCCATTTATAGTTATTGTGAAGCTTAATAGCTATTAATGTGTAAAGTTGATAATAACGTATTTGGTAACATGGTAACTTACTCAATATTGAGTTTTTCTATCGTTAAAACCACGCAAATATTGATATTTTCAATGAATGTCATTCGAAAGAATCGAAACCGCCGCTAAACAGGACGTCTTTAAGCTTAAGGAAAAGGATAAGGAATCTTCCTTAAAAAGAACTGGAATAGGTCTCCAGTACTTAAAAATGGTCATAAACATCACGCAGGTTTGCTCTCTCAACAAATACAACAAATAGTTTATCTATAAATGTATATAGTTTCAAAACACAAAAATCTTAAATCTTTAAATTTTACAAAATGCATCCAAAAATGTTTGAGATTAGGTGCAGTATGCAAACAATTGGTAGCAATTTTGAACGTTTTACCTGAAATTCCAGGAAATATTTCATTAAGAATTTTAAGGATTACAGTGTTGTCTTTTGAAACCTCGTTCATTTTCCTAATTGTCCGTTTAGAATTTACAGAAAAATCATTCACAATATTTCTTGAGTCAGCAACCTGCAAAGTGGGTACTTTTAAGTTCAAAGCTATAAAATCCGTATGCATATTTTTCTGTGCATTATTTGAGAAATATTAATAAACGGAAAGCTGGTAACTTAGCCTTCCTGCGTGGTTGTAATAACGATTTTTTTATTTATTTTTTAAACAATTATATTTTTGGCATGTTCCAGAGTAGTCGATACTGTTTTTATCGCTCTGGTGAAATACCATCTTTCAAAATCTAAATGATTCTTGAAACGGGTTTAGCCGGGTTTGGTGATCAAATCTGAAGAGTTAAGAACTTCCCAATCACCCTCTTTCCCTTCTTATTCCCTACCTCCTCTTTCAAGCTTCGCAATATTCCCCATTAGAAACGCCATAGTCCCAATAGCTCTGGTCAATTGATACTCTTGTGCGATATTGACATTAAAAACAATGTTGGTGCTTACCAAAAAACAAGATTGATTTAAAGAACCTAGAGAAAAGTGATATTCGTTTTAGAAATATTTTCTAAAATTTTTATTAACGTCTGGTTGCGCTGATTCATAAATTATCATTCTGACAATTAAAATAATTATAACTGACTTGCTCAAATATACAGGGGTAAAATAGGAAGGATAAGATGGGATCCAAAGACTTACCCCTGATCCTTATTTCTCCACAAGCCTCTTCTTAGATTTTCGATGCACTAGAGCACATAAATAATGAATAATACTTCAACATTAAAAAAAAAGACGATATTCATCTGCAGCGGCATCACACAATAAAAAAATACCACGGCGGAGGCGAACACAATACGAATATTGCAGCGGGTTGCGGATCCGAATTAATGCGTAGAGAACGAAATCACAGTGGACAATGATGCGGGTACAGTCGATGGACTATGTATGGATTATAATTGGGTAGGTTTATTTAGGATGCATATTATTGCGCAATTCAACTATTAGGCTATCCCAGTTGAACCATAATCGGCGCAACCGATGTAGAGGAATAGGCAAAATTAACTAGACACGTATTTATATTACAAAGCTCAAACAAAACGAGTTAAGAGATGACCGTCAAAGTAAAACTATTGTCAAAGTCGGGCGAACCGTCGAACAAATGTCAACCCGGCACTTCAACGAACAAATAGATATTTGCCCGAGGTAAACATTCCCGGTAATGGACGGACATTCATTTACGGTTCATTTCTGGTCCATTTTGTGTTCATTTTCCAGTTCGGCGAGAAAAAAACCGATTCATCACATCGTGACCAACATCCAACATGGCCGCTCCGTTACAGCAAATAGAGGAAAGGCAGCGGTGAAAATGTGTCCAGAAATATATATTACAAAACACGAAATAGTTTGCCGGACGGAACATTATATTAGATACACAGCGGCGGGTCGCGGGTACGCGATCACAAGACTTCTCAGAGATACACGACGATTCGGAAACGCTTAAGCCTTTAAAAATATAGCTGAGTTCTGAGAATCAGAAACTCAAACATCACTTGTATTTGAGCCATTTCCAGGAATTGGAATATTTATAAACAACCGTGTTCAGATTTTCTGAGAATAGTATTAAGTTATTTTTTTTAATATGATTGCTCCGGGGATATGGTTTCCCGCAATTATAATTGCAAATCAAAACAGAAGGAAGATTTTATTTCTTTATTTATATATAGATACCTAGGAGGAACTAAAAAATGTATTTAATTTAATAGTTCTAAAAGCATTCAGGGAGGTGTTGGGTCACTTTGCATTTTTTGCATTCTCAGCAACATTTTTTTAAAAATACAATGGCTGCCGGCCAATTAAAAAACTATATACGTAAAACTAATTGGAAAATTTTACAAACATTGTATTGCTAATACCACCAAAAGAAAGGTTAATTATCTATTGAGCGATTGGCATATCAAAATTGATTCATCGATGTCACTGGTATGTCGATTTTTAGTTTTTATGCCGTACTACTTCTAGACCGTCACGGTGGCGGTGTTTGAATATAAACACTTGAGAGAAAAACCCGTCAGGCTGGCGTGGTTTGGGGCCAATGGGTTAAAGCGTCAAAATATTAAATGAATCCTTTTCCTACTTGTAAGTAAAAGTAGACTCCAATTTTGTAAAGATTATGGTCCACGCAATATGTCACGTATTTTTTTTTCATAGTTTAACATTTGCTTAGTTATTGGCACTTTCTAATAATATTTGGGACATCATCTACCTACGTGGTATCTCTTTTTATATAATACCTATTCTACTTTTTAATGAATTTTGAGAACTCGTTCATTTTTTTATTATTTTTTATTATGTAGCATTACAGTACAAATAATAGTGGTATCCATAATGTATTGATAATAACATTTTTTTTAAAATTTCAAATAAGATATACAACGATGTTGCACTCACATGAGTTATCAATTCAACTCATTACGGGATTGTGAATTACTGCTATATAATATTGAGTTGTACAAAGTTTATTCGGCAAATATGTATTTAAAAACACAACAAACACATGTGAATAACAGGAAAATAACATAAATAAATGTTCAGGCTCAAAACAGATACAGTAGATATACATGACAATGTTTTACAAGAGAGAAATATATCTACATCAGAATCTGCAAAGCTTAAGGACGACTATCAGAGTTCGTACCTATACTATAATTAATGGTTTTCCAAATAGCATTTAAAAAAAAAAAAATCACAACATCATTTCAAGATTTGTCTTAATTCCTCGGGCAACTTATTATAGCTGGTTTAAGCAATGTATTTTAATGATTTCGGTTCAACTTTTACAGTGTATTTTTTATATGTGTAGTTTGTGGTGTTGTCGTGTATTGTATTGGCGAATATTGTGATTATAATTAAGTTTTATATTTGTGTGAGTAAACTAATCGATTTGTAGTTTCTGTATTCAGCTAGCAAATTTATTTCCATTGTGAGTAATGGAGATTTGAAATATAATTTACATATAAAAAATATAACAAAAGCCAAATTATCGAAGCACACCCTAAATACTCTAAATATATGTACGTACTCGTATACTAAGCTAACAGGGGCGGCCACAGTTCTTCATTCTTTCTAGAAGACGGTACTTAGGAAATAATTAATGGAGGCAACAAAAAATTCATCAGAAATTTGTTTTAGTCACAAATCGACCGGTTTTGGTCAAGTATGAAACACACCGTGCAAAATGCTAAATATATTTGGCACTTACATAGAGCAATTAATATTGCACCTGCCAAAAAGGCTCATTGAAAAAATATTCGAAAAATGTCAATGATTTTGTGAACAGCTACTAGTTCTCCCGATGAAAAAAGTCGTACGGGGCATATAGCGCATTGAGGCAATATGGAGCGGGCTGTGGCCGACGTGTCCGACTTGTCTGCCCCTCTCTCCCCCAAAACATAGTGGTTGCTGGTTAGTGAATTGGTTATATTAGATCATTTTACTTCGGAAAAGGGGGCATGTTGTAAGGGGAGATTCTTATAAGCTTTTAATTCAAATACATACATACTTGAGGATGTGCTATGTGCTTTCAAATATTATATGAAAAATATGGGAAGAGGAAGTAGTTTCTGAGAATAAGGTCCAAAATATTATATTCAATTACCACACAAAATAAGACAGATAAAATTTAATATTACATAGAATTTAGAGTATATCTAAAAAGTTATGTCTGCGAACCCAAGTGGGAGATACCCGCGTTGTAATGGCTAGGTTACACGTAGCTGGTAGCAAGGACAGTGATACGTGGTAACTAAATCACTGTCCTGAAGGAGTGATAATTGCCGTCCACAGGTGCATTTAAGTTAGTGATATGGTTAACTCTTTTTAAATTACAATTGTTTAATTTACTTTGTTTTAACCATTTTAATCTCCGACCGGTTTCGGAATAACCGTTCCATCATCAGGGCAAAATATGCACTTAAAAATATTACAAAATTATGGCAAAAGTTACATATTAAGTGTCACGGTGGGGGTGGAAGTGTGACTAGGGATTATTAAAGAGTGGAGGAAGAGATAAAGATTGAGAGAGGGGTGAAAGGAAACATATTCAAAATGGGGCTCTAGGATAGGTTTTTTGGTTATTAATAAGATACTAATTATCATGAGGAGAAATCCCTATTTCAGTCCCATTTTAAAAAAGTTTCCTTTCACCCCTCCCTAAACATATATCTCACGCCCCCACCCCACTGTGACACCTAATATGTATATTCTGCCATAATTTTGTAATACCGTTTAGTATATATTTTCCCTTATGATGGAATGGTTGTTGCGAGACCGGTCGGCGTTAATAATAAAAAGTGGTTCAAACGAAGCTTGATTGTTTCATTAAATTATAATGGATAACCACAAAGTGATACAAAAGTAAAAAAGATTTTAATCGAGTCAATTGCTGCCCAATAGTAACTTACTTCTTACCACTTAATGCACTTTCCACACGCAACAGTGACTGAATAGTTGACTAAACGTTTTACTTTCCATTTATCACAGTCTTTGTTACTGGCTATGTGTAACAAATCATTGGAATCGCCCTAGAAAAGGGCCATCATTCAAAATCGAAACATTGCTTGAATTGGCAATAGCCGTGTTCAGTGACCAGATACTTCTCCAGGTAGGTACTTCCTAATCTCCTATTTTCCAATCTCTTTTGTATAATGCTAAAATATCTGTTTTCTCACAGCCCGTGACATCCAATAAATACTAATTTCATGAAATTTCAAAAGAACATTTTAACCCGAATACTTATTTTGGTCAAATATTTTCAAATGGTTTTAAAACAAGGTTTTTGACTTTTTTTATATGATTAACATACAAGAGTACCAACTGCTCCCAACAGTCTGGAGCCAGAGAGACTTTAGCATCCTCAATTGGGGTATGTTGTGAGGCTGAAGGTATTTAGGAGGGGAATAAGTAGGGGAAGAGGAAGGTGGGGAAGAACCTGGCTATTCAGATCTGGTCACCAAACACGGCTAAAGCCATTTCGAGCAAAGTTTCGATTCTGAATGATGATATTTTACCAGGGCGATACTGACAGTATCTACCACTCCGGAACGTGCCGCAAATGTGCTACATATTATTTTTAATTGCATAAATTGTGATATAAAACCATTTAATTTTAATAAAATGTATTGCTCACGCCGGGATTTCAACCCGCGACATACGTATTCGTTGCCAAGTATCGTAATCACTCAACCACGGAAACCGTCCACTAACTAACCATCATGCCGTTTCAACAACTCGAGCTTGGTACACACTCTTACTTCATTCACATTAATACATCGTCTCATGCATACCCTTCTGTCATTTTGACTCTTAACTAGGCCCGACTCAAAAAAATTGTTCACTTAATCGTGCCATGTTTTACTCGTGGATCCCCGGCTTATTTATCCATTCACATTCCCGTCATGTATTCTCCCTACACTCATTTCTTTGTTCGTCTGCTAAACATATCCAAACCGTCTAAGCGTCCCTTTCTTAATCTTACTCATTACGCTCATATCGGCCTTTCATTCTTTGCGAATCTTAACATTTTTAAAACGGTCAAACATAGTTTTACCATCCATACACGCCTCAGGGATCTCATTTCTACAGCATCAGTCTACTTTCACCCTTCTTCTGCTAGTGCCATGCCTCACTTACATATATCAGGGTTAGTATCAGCACTCGATTAGGAACTGCTAGCTTTCCTTCTTTAAACATTTTTTTGCTAGCGCTAACCGCGTTCAGTCCTTTTTTAATCGAGTCTACTGCATACGTTTTTTTCAGTATCCCTATCAGTCTATCCATCTCTCGTAAACATACTTCCCAAATACACAAACCATTTTAATTGTTGTATAACTACCTACTCTACCTTTTAAGTAGAAATATGAAAATATTTCGTTAGAGTAAACTTTTATGCAAAAACATTTTTAGAGTTCAATTAGGAAACTCCAGCGAAAAATATTATGTATATACAAATATATATATATATATAGGATATATATATATATATATATTCATACAGGTCACCAATCAACGGTTGTGATTTTATAAATTTTATTATTTATAATCATGAATGAATTTACAAATCGTTATTAAAAGTGTAAAAATAATCATCTCATCAAAACACCTTGTTATGTTAGTACCATTGCATTTGGAACATCGGACGTCACGTGTGTATTCTGTTTTTCGATTGGTATGGATTTTTTTTAAATTTTGGCCTCTTTTAACCTTAATTTGGATAAACCAAACTGTTCAATTGTTATTCAAAATTAAAAATACCTATATTCAATGATATAATTTAGAGCATTCATGAGCGAACCAATGATCAATACGAACATTGTGGTAATGTTTCTGCTCAATACTATTATTATTTTTTGAGTAGAAGTTTCTAAAAAGGTACATAATATTATTGCTTATGTTCAGTTATGGTTTATTATGAATAGAAAATAAAATCATGTACGGTAAAGCTCTTTTTTGTTATGACATTTGACATTATAACCTTAATACCGACCGGCCATAGATTTGGAGCGTTTTGGTAGGCTTTGAAAAATTTAATTTTGAAACTAATTTTAACTATTCAGAAAAAAGTTCCTCATTACACAAATATGCTTAATTTTTTTACGGTAAATACTAAGTCGGTGCCTACTCATTTTGAAACGATTTATAGGAAAGTCTTTATTTCACATATTTTATGGGATTCTAAATAAATTAAGTGAATTGAGCCCAAGTTTTCGAGGCTCTTCGGGGTATAAAACTAAATGAAACAGTGGGGACTTCGTCGCTTAAATGAATCTGAACAATCCTGACAGAGTATCGAGTCATCCATGAATTCCATTTGAAAAAATCAGGACCACCAGAAATCAAAAAAAAACTTTTTATTTCAATAAAATCACGATTGAGCCAGCTCCAATCACATTTAATTCCTCCATAGATAATGCAAGCTTTGGACAGGCCCCGACCCAAAATCGCTGGATCGCAATTAATTAACCCACGGATAATTAATACGGCCGGTAAACCCGCGGAATAAATCCACCCTACAAGAACTGGGGCCGTTCTGCGTGACATTAACTGCCCGCGCGTCCAAAAGTCCCGTTAAAATATATAAGGGGGCATTCAATTCTGTATCAGGTTATTATAGGCTTTATGTACACTGCTTTACGTAATTGATTTAGCAAAGTTCCGAACCATCGGTGATTTGTCATTAAAATGAGGTGATTTTAACGGGTGGTATTAAAATGTACAAATAAATATTTAGGCGATAGTTTTCTATCCAATGGTTTCGATCTGAATTATTTATTATATTATGTACGCCCTATTTGGGTTTTTTTCATATTTAGTTAATTACAATAGTGACACATAGATAAAATAGATAGCCTTCATCAAATACAACAACTAAATATTTCATTTGTCTAACGAGCAAATACAGGAATAACATAGTATAAGTACCATTCCAAATAATTTGCTACAGAGGCGAGCATCCAAAACATACTTCACATTCACCGATACTTATGCTCTAGACGCATATACTCGTATTAATAATTGTTGAAGGTTTGTGCAATAAACGTCTGTTTGTATTTGTATTATCAGCTTAATTCTAGTTGTTCCAATGACTTCGATTTGGGTAATTTCGCTTCTTTGGACAACTTTTTGTAACAACAACTCTCTCTCCTCCTATCCTTAAAAAAAACTTTCTATACAGCACACCCAAATATGACATGGAGAAATATGTATATTTAATGTAAAACAAACTGCTCATCTTTAAAAAAATTAAATTTTTAAAATTTTCTGCTTTATTCTGACGAAATGATTGTGTTACCTGTACTCTATGGAGACCACGTGGTAACAACACATTGCCCCTATATTGTTATTTTTTCCTTTCCTTTCTGATATTTTATCGCTGTTTTTAAATAATTTCTCCAGACACATAGTACATCTGTCTACCTCCGAGATTTCTAGAATGCGAAATTTTTCAGTATGATTTAAGTCTTCCGAAGTGTTAAAAAGTTACATTTTCAAAATGGCTTCTAGTTTCTCGACACACTGTCATATTATCAGTAAATTATTATTTTTTTATTATTATTAGAAATAATCTAGTGGGGTATGGATTCCGCATCAGATTAATTATATGAATATACTGGGACGAATCCAGAAAAAATCTTAAACTGAACTTGCTCGGACAACAAACAGAATTAGCCAAGAAACCAGACATTATGAAAATCTTGCAAAACTTGGTTTTAATGTAGTGCATAACTTTATTGATAGCCCGTTCCTCTTGGAATGCTATGGCTTATACGTGCCTGAAAACTTCAACCGTAGTCGTCGCCACGACTTGTTCAAGATACCACACAACAGAACAGATATTCTAGTACAGTATATATAGCATGACAAGAATAATTGTGCTATGGAATGATATTTATACAACAGTAGGTTTATATGGAATGTGTGGGACTGCACTAACCTCCCCACATACCGGAATAAACATTTATTATTATTATTATTTAATTACGTTTTTAAATAACCTTAAAATTTTTTGTAAGCATATCTTCCCAAATGTTGAGAAAGTTGAAATGATAAATCTATGGTATAATGATTTAAAAAATATAGATTTTTTTTTTGTTGTTGTTACGATAATAGTAATATTGAAATAATCAATCATCAAATACGCAATAACAGATTAGTAAGTATATAAATATGTTACACTATAGTGTTATTCGAGACAATATAACCATGGAGAAACAAATAACCATGTAAAACTATCATCTCTATAATTAAATTTTTCTAAAACTGTGTTCATCTGAAGCGACCTGCCAGGTAAGCATATTTTTCTGTATCTGTCTGTACATAATCAGTTAAGAAATATTTGTACAGCGCCCTTCAGGTGATTTCTCACAAAAACGGCACTATACAAGTCATCAAACTATTATTATTATTAATATGGTAATACTTCGTACAAAGTTTAACATTTAAATAAAATTGACGTATCAATCATTCAAGCATGAATCACTACAAAAATAATATGAGTTGCAAAAATTTGTAATCTAAGAATACTGTCATGGAATGGAGATTCCATCGAACAATTATTTTTTAAAAATGAATATTTCAGAATATCAACAAAGGAATCAGCCAAGAAGAATGAAAGCGAACTACCTCCAGAATGTTCTAAAATCAATTATTTATCTCTTTTTTTCAATTTAAATTATGAAAATATTTTCAAGTACAAAATTTTCACGTGTAAAACGTACTTTTAAAACCTACATTGTGTAGATTTGCGTATTAAAAAAATGCTTTCACCATGTTGCGATATGGGGGACACTACATTGTCTCTCCTGTAAATAATTAAGTACGGGAAAGAACAACATGTTTCTTAACCCTTGCAATTAAATAAAAACCTTTTTGATGACCAACAAAGAGCTGAATTGATATTTTAGAAAAGGATTGAAGCAAGATGAAAAGACCCGAGGATTTAAAATGATAGTTAGGGACTGGAACCGGTGGAGAACATTTAAAAAGGAAGCCAAATTCCACCCTGGGATTTAACCGTGATAATAATGACGATTACAGAAAGTTATTGAAGCTATGATAAGGATCATTTAAAAAAGTTAAACATGCATACCAAACTCACCAATACCAATATATTAACTGTTTTTGTGTTTAATTCGTAAAAAATCAATTTAATTTTTTATTTTTTTAATTACTGTAAATCAAAATTAATATTGTCATTATTAATTACGTTCTGCAAGTTTTTTAGTTTTTATTATTGTGACAGCTGTTTAGGTGTTCAATTCCATTTTCAAAACGCAGTTAATCCACATTGCGACGACTTACTTATATGATTTTATTTACTCCCACCCAAATCTAATTTAAACACCGTCCAAATTAGAATTCAAATTGAACGCCGAAATAGCTAAATCACAATAACAAAAACTAAAACACTTGAAGAACGTATTAATAACATCATTAAATTTAACCTACACTGAATAATTTATTTTTTTAAACACCAATATAGATAAAAGTCGGAAACAATATCTGTATTAGCTGGGGAGCCTCGCGAAGAGCAATTTTAAATCCGATTGAAGGCCCAAAAATCTATTGTTAAGAATTAACGTTACGAACTAATTTTGCGTAAAACTCATAGGTTCTGTAACGGTAAGCTATTCAAAAAAAAATCCTGGATGTTCGTCAAAACTACATAAAAAGGTCATTACCCACGTACAAAAAAAATCTAGAAATTCAAAAAAAAAATGATCTAAAATATATTACAAGAAGTCACACCAGAAAGGCACTTCTCGTTACCAGGAGTAATACAGCAAGATATCAAAAGACATATACACACGGTTCCATGACAGTTGATCCCCCGACAGTTGGCCCCCCGACAGTTGCTCCCCCGACAGTTGGCCCCCCGAAAATTGGCCCCCCAACAGTTGATCCCTCGGACATTTGATCCCTCCGACAGTTGATCCCCTAAAGGATTATTTTTGCTGTACGTCCTAATTTGAAAAGTAAGTATGCAGAGAGGATATGCGGCCGTATAACAAAATTCGATATACTTATATCTGCAGGCGTTTTGAGTGGAAATCCTACATCCAAACAAAAATCCTAACAACAATGCGGAGTCGACATATAACAAATATGTTGTTATATTATATGCAAGTTTAACCTATAGCGTATTTTCCCTAATCCGACTACATATATAAGTATATCTACTTTTATTATACGGCCGCATATCCTCTCAGAATACTTATTATGCTAATGAAGACATACAGCAGAAATAATTATTTAGGGATCAACTGTCGAAGGGAGCAACAAGAAAATCAACAAGGAGGATAAAAGACATTTTTTTTATATTAAAACCTATAATTTAAATGTGATAAATTTCTCTCCTATACTGCTCTTATAATGAAATAGACATTTAATGACACAATTAATCAATTTAAAAAAAGTTTTACCATTACTACCAAACTGATAATGTGATGATGCCCTTTATTAAATACCAAAACAGTGAACCATCAGCACAGGTGACAATAAGCAATTAGTTTATACACCTACTTTGTAATATTTTTTCGACCTTTCACTTCTTTTTCATCATTATTATCATATTTGCGAGATACTGTTTGTTGTTGTTTATTGTACTTATTAATTATTATTGCTACATAAACATTCATGCATGTAAGTTTTGGGCATATTACCTGTTTTATGTACTAAAAAAAACTGTCCGGGGTATCAACTATCGGGGGATCAACTGTCGGGGGACTAACCGTAAAGGGATCAATTGTCGTGTCACCGAATTAATATCGACTTGACAAGACATAGCACCCCTTGTACACATTTGAATTATTTTCAGTTACTTAAATATTCTCAATTTGTATTAGTTATTATTCAATACGATGTACTTTCTGTCATGTTATATATATATATATTGTATTGTAAAATGTTTGTGTACAGTGCCAGGGAAAATGTCTCCCTCTTCCTTTGTCAACTGTGGTTAGAGGTGCATAAACATGGAGATAATTTTCTCTACCCAGTGAGCGGGCTACCTATTGCTATTGTAAGGCTTTTATTTAATTATATTTCATTGAATTGTAAACTGTGTTTTATGTGTTAGCGGCACTTGCTGATCTTATATTTAAGTCCGCTCACTAAGGACTGGAGTGTATAAGATGGAATTTGATGGATGGCGGAGACGGAGGGGGTCGGTGCTGGGGGTCCCGAGGTTGGATATAGAGGGATTCGAATTTGATTCTGTTATATGATATATAAATGTATCTACTTAATTTAATAAATAAACAGAATACTCCAAAATTCATGATATTGGTGAAGTGATGAGATGTTTTCAAAAGAAACAAGACTCAATAAAATATATTACCTTTGTGGGGGCGGACGCACTCGGTTCAATAAATTATAATTCCCGTCAAGTGATGTAGTAGAATCTCGACTAAAATCTTTCCGCCCCTTGATTTATGTTAAGTATTAAGCGAAAATATAAGGGTATAGTGCCCATAACGTGGTCCAATCTTCGGCAGATTGTTATCCGGAGATGATTCTCAATTTGTAAGTAAATTGGAGCACGACTTTAGGTGGAATAGCCGGATTAATGCTGCAATTTTGTAAGCTCCTTTAGCAATGATTTAAAACTAGCCGAAGTACACGGCGTTTCCCGGGGTTATGGATGGTTTTGAGTAAAGTTTTAAGGATGTGACGTGTTACACCCACCACTATCCCTACCCCTACGTATGCAAACCTTTGTCAAGAAATACCAACATTCTGCTTTAAGGGGTGGGATAGGGGGATGTGAGTGGTTTTTTTTTTAAATTCCCTCTAAACAGTGACATTCCACTTGTTTCGAAGGTTATGTGTGCAAAATTTCATCAAGCTTGGAATAAAACCATAAATTTGTATGCAAAACAAACATACAAACAAACAAACACCGCCCGTCACACTCTTCTCTTTCTATATATTTATATATATATATATATATAGTTATATGCCACTGTAGAATTATCAAAATTCAATTTTTTTAAGTTATATGGCGGTCTATCCTCTCAGCCTACCACTCCAGAGAAGCAATGTTATAGTCACAATAAAAATACAACGTACTGAAGAAAACGCTCGTAAATGTGAACACATTTTCTCATAATTTCTGTAAACAACGGTTTAATACATAAATATCAACACGTTTCGGTAGCGAAGCTTCCCTCATCAGGATACACAGTATAAAAAATATATATTCTCTGTATCCTTATGAAGGAAGCCCCACTTCATGGTTTACACAAAATGTGTCTTATGCATTTTATTAATTGTGATACCACAAACTAATTTTAGACATATTAAAGTTTTTTTCAGATTTGCGGGAATCGAGTCTGCAAAATATGTACTCAAATTCTGTTTGATAGTGCCTTAGGTAAGCAAAACAGCTGTAATAATTGCCATATTGCGAGTTAAGATTAAAAACAACAAAATCGCGAAACCTAAAAACATGTTTCCTGCCAGTATTAAAATGACCTTTCTCCTTTTTTAAATTACAGATATGTGAATACATACCGCACACGAGTCTCAAGTCAGTGGGACTATGGCATCCTTAATTGGGGTACGTTATGAGGGTTTGGGGAAGGGATGGAGATGGGGGGAGGTAGGTTGGAAAGTACTCGGATATTTAAATCTAGTCTAAAACGTGGCTAAAGCCACTTCAAGCAATGTTTTGATTTTGAATCAAGGTTTTTCACTTGGGCGATACGAAAAGTAAATTGCACTCTGGAACATGAGGCAAATATACTGTATAATATATATTATCAATTGTGAAATAATACTAATTACTTAAATAAGTTTTATTTATGCACGTAGGGACATAAATCCGTAACCCTTGGATTTGCATCCGAGGAACTTATCCATTTCATCACGGCATTCGTCGACCGACTTTGTTACATTCCATTTTCTTTACTTAATACTTTCCTGTACGGCGACTTCCCAATAAATGCCTAGTTATTGACTTGATTGCATTCAAATGAAATCTTTCGCTACAATGTACATCGAATTCAGTAAAACATGTATATGTACCTCAATAAACAGTTTCATTGAATAATAAAACTGTGCAGATGGAAAACCATCTGAAAACAACAACGCTACGAATTAAATTACAGATGTTGTATTTTTAAAAGCTTTCGAATTGATTTGTTAGGCATTCTTTAATCCGGGATCTATCCTTAAGCCGGAACCACTCTAAAAAGTGATGCTTGCGACCAATTCATCTGTAATATTTAGTATAAAAATATCTCTCTGGAAACGTGATGCAATTTACTACCGCTAGATGCCACCACGATCGCATTCCTGATAGGTTAAGGTAGTTTAACCGGCAGAGACATCTGTGATCTCGGCTAGAAGCAAAAATCCACGGAAAATAGAAAATACAGTTTGCCGGTGGACGGTTTTTGATTGCATTTAGCTGGCATCGGTTCAAAAGCGATCGTATTCAATGAAATAATACCCTTTAGTTGAAATTTTATGTTCAGTTGTGCCTGGAAAATGGATTTATTTTCATGCCAGGCCTGCGGAGATAGTTTGCGAAAGTAGATCTGCCAATATTTTTTTACACTTTTATTATTTTGCATTGTGCTATAAAAAATGTTGAGTTGTTCTTAGTTTATAACGTTAGAAGTAACTACCCGGCTATGTTTCGGATGACAAGTGGCTCTATTCGAAATATTCTTATGAAAAGTTCTGATAAACAATAAAAAAATAATATCAGGTTTCAGCTTCGAAGAGATAAAAAAAATCATTCAAAAGATTTGTGTTCACTTTTTTGCGACATTATCAATTAATGAATTTAAAATTATTTTTGCATTCACCATTTTATCAATATACACCATATCTACATGTTTCGAAAGCGATGCTTTCTTCATTATTGTATGATTACTATTTTAATGAAAATAAATGCACCGCAATTTCCTTCACAAAGAACAGAAATAAATATTCAAATACTTATCACATAATTAACGTCGCTTTATTCAACCAAAGACTTGGGCGTGACACTTGACTCGTCACTTAATTTCAATAAAAATTTAGATACTATTACAAATAGTGCATCACAATTTTTCCCAGAGTGGCGGATATTTTGAGCTAACGTTCTGTTCTTGTTTTGGGCATGGCATAAATTAATAGTGTTTCCCGCTAGGGCGCGATACCATTAAAATTACAATAGGGTATTTTCGCAAATTGGGGATATTCTTAAACATGAGGGGAATATTTATAGTTTGTTTTTCTGATTCTGATCGTTGCACTAAAAATGTATTATTTTAATACTTTCATTAATGATAATTATTGAAAAACACACCGCATTTTAAGAGGAACGACTGTGCGGTCTGTTTCGTACAAAACTTAATTTTGGATTTGAAGCCAAAATACTCACCTATAAGTCTTAGATTTAAGTCACTAATTATATATAAGTCTGAATTAGGTATTTTCTAGTTATAAATCTTAGGTGTAAGCCATTAGTAATAAATCTAATATGTAAATTATTAGATATAAGTCTAAGTGATAAAGTATAGGTTAGATAAATTATTTTGTAAAGCGCCCATAAGGTGATTTTCTCACAAAAACGGCCCTATAGAAATAATCCATTTATTATAAGGATTAACTCTACGAATCACAAATTGTTTTAAAGTGCAGAATTAACAACAACGTTATTATAATCGATTGTGAAAAGTATTTTGGAATACGCATCCACTATTTGGTCTCCTAATTACGAAGTTCATAATTACAGAATCGAATCCATGCAAAGAAAATTAACCCGTGTGATTGCATATCGTGAAGGTTTATCTGATCAATTTGAAATGTATAATGGTCGAATTTCGTACTATAAACTAAAATCTCTGTCAGTCAGACGTAAGCTTTCTGATGTATTCCTTTTTCTACAAAATTATGCATGCATGAATTGATACACCATTTTTTCAAAAATCAACATTAATACATCAACAAGAAAATCAACAAGGAGGATGAAAGGCTTATTTTTTTTTAATATTAAAGCCTATCACACAAATACTGTATATTTTTCTCCTTTACCGCGGATATTAAGAAATTACAATACTACACAATGTTATAAATATTCATATATTTATGTTTTGGGCATGTTGCCTGCTTTATGTACAAAAATAAATTTAAAAAATATATATATATATATTTTTTTTTTGTAAATGGTCTTTAGCAGTAAATAAATAAATGTTTTAGATTAATATTAAGTTATCTTGTCCAGTGACTGGTTTATAGAAATTCACAAAATTCAAAAATATGAACATCTGGAAATTTTTTAACAAAATGCCAGTTATACGACTTTAGTAGATGCACGATTTTTATAAATAATCTTTTTAGTTTACCATACGAAATGTAGTGTATTTATTGCTCACACTAATCTTAAGGAATATATATGGTTTATGACTATTTATAACGCTGGTTGCTGGTTGCGGACCAAAATTATCCCCCGCCATAAATAATCACTACTTGACGTCGTAAGCGGCACTAGTTGAGTTATAGAATAATATCCCGGTGGGGAGATACGATGTCAGTGAGACAGCTCGCTTTGAATACTGTAAAATACATAATAAGGAATTCCGGTTAAAATTTAAAAAAAAATCATATAATAGTGACGTTCAAACTTAAATACACGTATGTTCCGTTTATTTTTATAGTTAGTTTTCATAGTTAACATAATTTTCAATGTTTCAATTTTTCAAAGCCTGCCAAAACGCTCCAAATCTATGGCCGGTCGGTTTTGATGAGTTTTGAAGTTAGAATATCAAATGTCAAAACAAGGATGAGCTTCACCGTACATAATTTTATATTCTATTCGTAATAAACCATAACTAAACATAAGGATAAAAATTATATACCTTTTTAGAAACATTGATATTGAACATTAATAATAATAGTATTGATCATTAACATTATCATAATATCCGTATTAATAATTGGTTTGCTCGTGAATACTGTAATTTCTTTAGTTAATATATATTTTTTTAATTGAACAACAATTATAGAGCCTAAAGGCACCCAAATTAAGTTTAAATTTCGTCAAACCTAAAAAAATACGTATTTAAAATACAAAACAAAATCGGAAAATAAAAAAATTCTGTGCTAATCCAAAAACGTGCTCACGTGACGTCAGATGTTCCAAATGCAATGGTACCAATATAACAAGGTGTTTCGATGCAATGATTTTTTTATTCACTTTTAAATAACTATTTATTAATTCTACGTATAATTATATATAATTAAAATTGTACATTCAGAATCGGCGTTTGCTGACCTACATGAATATATATTTTTAAAGCCATTATATTTTTCACTGGATTTCCTTATTGGCTCGAAGGATTGGGATATTTGATGCAATGAAATTGAGAGTGTTGGATGATGCTGTTATGGAGACAAACAATAGGAATAGGAAGGATACTGGAAAAACATGTGCATTTATAGTATTCAATTTTAATTTGTGGAACTCCATTATTTTTTAAACTTTAAAAAATTTTATAGTGCTATTATTATTCAACTTAAAAAAACTCTTTATTTATTAAAAAAAAGTTCTGTTGAGTAATTATTATTGCGCGTGACAACTGTTTCGCCTTCTAAATGTATTATCAAATTGTGGTGCTGTCACTTACAGACGATTTAGTTATATTATTTCCATATGAGAACCTATAATGAAACTCATAAAATGTTTTCATTTTTATTACCAATGCTTCCAAAAATATTTGTGAAAATTGACGGATATTTTAATAGTTATTACACTATTAAGTTTATCTATTAAATGGTTATACAAAATGCTTGGTTTTGTTTTACGCGTAAGTAAAGTGTTCGGGAATCTGCGAACAATCAAAATGTGAGATTTTTCACTAGTAATAAGTCCACTGGAATATGCCTCACCAATTTGGAATCCTCAGTATAAGATATAACGCATTCAAAAGAAATGTATAATATATCTCACCTACAAATTCAACGATAACTTTCAATGTACCTTTCAATATTTGCAACAAAGGCGAAGAGTAGCTGATTTAACATGTCTACACAGAATTCTAAATAATAATTTCGACTGTACCGAGCTTCTGTCCCTAATTAATTTCAACATGCCTCTGAGACGTACCCGCCATACGACTATATTCTACACGCAGAGTTACAAAATAAATGCACCTTCAAATTCACCAATTATCCGTGCTCTTCATTCATTTCATAATATTAAGATAAAGGATTCAAACACTGATATTTTTTCAGATTCACTGACCACATTTAAAAGGAGCATCTTGGCAATAATATAAACAGCTCAATGCGCATACATATGGCATCACTTCTATAATATGTAGATCACCACTTCTTACACCTAAAACACATTCGCACACACACACATACTTATACACTTTACATAGTGTACATATCACCCGATAAATACATGTACGAGCATAAAGCAGACTTTGTAAATTTAATTTCTGGAAATATAACATTGCTTAAATTTGACTAAAGTTCATAAGGTGCACTTTAAATAAAATATATGCACATGCTTAACATATTTTTTTATTCACAGTTATAGCGTGTTAGCTTTCGATGGAATAATTCGTCGTGGATGCTAGACATTCTTGTTCCAATATCGTTAGTGATTTTATTGGATAACTGTTTTTAATATTTTTTACATGCTGCATCAGATGAATGCGGGGTTTTGTTTTTAACAATAAATTAGCTTAAGCTGTTTCAAATGATTTTGAATGTCTTAGAAACGTTAGATAAATCATATTCACGAGAAAATTGTCATCAACGACAATTATGATGATACAGCATAACATGGTTTATTTGTACAGTTTATATTTATTCCACGAAAAATGCAAATCCACACAAAATTTTGATTTTTAGATTAAATGTATAATTGCCATAGAGTTTAAAAGTGTTATACAAAGGGTTACGTAAGTAGAAAACCTGGTAAAGTTTCATTATTCATATTGACTAACCATTTAAAATATTGCTATCTGAGTTGAGTAATGATCTCGATTACCATAACACAGCTGTTTTATATTTTTTTCAAAAGATTGGAATTCACTTTGGGGCATCATTATTAATAAATTATTCAAAAGTTACATTGTATTCACCACTTTATTAATATACACAGATATCTATGTGTTTCGAAAGCGATGCTTTCTTCATCACGAATATACAGAGTACTAAAAAATAATAATGTCAAGTATAGACAAATGATAGAATAATATAATATTCAAATTATAAACATAAACAAAAATTGAACTTAAGTTAATCAATTTTTAAATAATTTTTAATTAAGTAATCAAAATTTAATTTTTAATTTATATTAGAAATTAAAAAAGTTTTTTTTTTATTAATATTAATATGAAAATAAATTCTGGAGACAGCTATTTAAATTTCTCTAATTGTGATCCTGTTGTATGTAAAAACATTTAAACTTTTATTTATGTCAAGAGAATTATTGGTTTCTAAAATATGTTGTAAATATGCAAATTCAGATTTTTTTTTTTGAAACACTAGCTGTTCCTTAACTCTGATACTGAAATTTCTAGAAGCCTTTCTCCTATGTAAAAATAGTTGCAATCGTTAAAAATTAATTTATATACCCCCGATTTATTTAAAATATTGCCCGTTTCTTTATTATTTAAAATACGATTTTTTAAATTTATTATTAGTATAAATAACTGGTTAGGTAGTATTTATTTAATTCCGCTTTTTTTATTTAATGTTGTAATGATAATTGCTAAGCTGTCGTTGGGGACAGTGATAAACAAAAGAAAAAAATATTTCCTCGTCCTCCTGTTCTTATTTCTTACTTCCTAAGTTACCTTAACTACATTACTCAGCAAAACAAAGATGGAAGCAAACGAGTCACACCAATATATAGCTCAGGTAATTCATTCTCTTCTCACGTCCCTGGTTTCTGCATGTAATGGGCACACCTTCCGACCACAGGGCCATGTAGGAACATATTTATGCATCAAATTGCAAAAATAGAAAAGTGCATCGCACGATGCATTTTTGCATATTATGCATGAAATTGAGAAGTTTGTTTCTAGAAAACGGAGCCGTTGAATCATGTGGTTACCTTTGCGTGATACGGGAACGTGCATGATTATTCTGAATTTAAATATGTAAATGAATATTTGTCTGTTTGTCCTTGATTTTCTCAAAAACTTATCGACCGATTTTGCTAAAAATAGTACAGTTTGTTCTTATTAGTGACAAGAGGGTTTAGAGAGTAGTTTTAATGAATTCAATTCGTGAAACTTTTGCCATGACATTTTAAAATTAGTATGAAAAACATTGAACCCGCCATGTTGTATTAAGGTTAGCCCATACACCACACTAGTTAGCCATAGATTACATATTCAAAAGAATATGGTTTGTTTGGGTAGAATATTTTCAAAATAAAAAAAACACTTTTAGGTACCTACTTACGAACTTTATTATTTAGGTATGTTTTGGAAAAATAAATGCTTGGAATGAAATAAAATTTTCAATTTAATATTTCTTTGTTTCGAGATAGTAATAGTCGTCAAAAGGCATTACTTTCGCTGTCAAATCAATTATAGCACCCAAACAGTTCACAACTTCATAACATTAATTTACAAAAAATAATTATCCCAAGCAAGGTCGGGTATACATCACCTAATAAGTAATAAATGATAGTGTTAGTAAAGTTTCATCTTCTCACAATTTTATATTATGGTACGTATTTTAGGGAGCGTTGAAAAGAACGTATTCTTTTTTTAATCAGTTTCAAAACATTATTTTATTCATCTAGTTAATAAAAATTTACAAAGCTAATAATACAATTTGCAATGTTTTCTTGGTCCTTTTCACTAGGGGTTCCTGTGCTGAGGAGGACTAGGTTTTATTTAAAAACTAATTGTTAAATCTCCTCCAAAGTTCTTTTCAAGATTTTGAATAACTCCTCTTCTTTGATTTCTTTGAGCCAGGATTTGATTTGGCCTTTTCGGTTTATTTTTATGGCCGGTAGAGATGAATTATATAGCTTAGTGGAGAGATATTTATAATTCCTTTGTCCAAAAGCAGTTTTAAATTTAGGAATATTCATAATGTCACTGTGATTCGCTCTTATGTCGGGGAAATAAAGTTTCTTAGGTTTTTTTAAAATTTTGAAATGTTTGATTAAAAAATTCTTAGCATAGATATTTTGGATGCTTAGGTACTGCAAAAGATTTGAAAAATTCTTTTGTTTGCGTTCTGATGGGGGCTTTTAAGATGTTCTTGAAAATATCCTTAAGATGGGTATCAAACAATTTTTTTTATTACCAATTTCTTAATGATTTCGACGATTTAAAAAAGATATTTTGCAAGACAAATAAATTAATCTTAAATATTTGGTAAAGGGAAAAGAAAGAGAGAATCGACGATGTTCTACCAGGAGTTATTAATTTATAAATGTATTAATTTTTAAAGTTATTAATTTATGAAGTTATTTATTTATAAAGTTATTAATTTATGAAGGTATTAATTTATAATGTTATTAATGAATAAAGGTATTAATTCATAAAGTTATTAATTTATGAAGTTATTTATTTATAAAGTTATTCATTTATGAAGGTATTAATTTATAAAGTTATTAATTTATGAAGGTTTTAATTTATAAAGTTATTAATTTATGAAGGTATTAATCTATTAAGTCATTAATTTGTGTATTTACATTTATAGACGTTATTAATATATTATTATAATTTTTGTTTTATGTGAATACTACAAACGAGTTACAACTGCCAGGAGCCCGAGGGATGGTGGCATATCCATAAAAGAAGTGGGGAGGGGGGAAATGCTGTTGAAAAAAAATGATGAGGCAGATGGGGTAGTGTATTTTTTATTTGTAATTAATGTCTATTTAAGCAAAGTTCGTACATGATTATGTTTATAGTAATAAATACAGTAAATTATAAGTATAAATCATATCATAAAATCGATAGGTATGTAGGTTTAATGCGTATATAGTATGATAATAATGCAACAGTGTTCACAGCCCTCCTTACCGGGGTTGCCTGTTCTGACGCAGTCTTCTTTTTTTTGTAATTAATATATAGTTTTCTTTACATTGTCCTCATAATGTTTGCTAGTAGATTTTTTTCGAAGTTCTCTCAGCCATGTTTTGAATATATTCATTTTCTCTTTTTTTTGTTTTTATTAATTTGGTAATGCATTATACAGTTTTGCAGAATGGACATGTCGAATAGATGTATTCAATTTGGAAGTAATCAATATGCTTATTGCCCTGGTTAAGTATTTATATTTGTCAGTGGATAATTGAGATATATATTATTAAAGCACAAATGAAACATTTTTTAATGAAGTCTAATAGTATTTGTGATTAATGTAATGCAAAATATAACATATCTATATATGGCATATGTATATATATATATATATATATATATATATATATACGTATATATATATATATATACATATATATATCTTTAGTGTCATTTATATATCTTTAGTGTCATTTATATTTATTTTATTTTTGTACATAAAACAGGCAAAATCAGTTTGATATTAATGGTAAAACTTTTTTTATTGGTTAATTATGTCATTAAAAACGTTTATTTCATAATAAGAACAGTGTACAGTATTGTAATTTCTTAATATCTGCGGAAAAGGAGAGAAATATCCCGTATTTTTATGATAGGTTTTAATACAAAAAATGTCTGTCATCCTCCTTGTTGATTTTCTTGTTGATATATTAATGTTGATTTGTGATAAAATGTTTGGTGCATCAATTGATGCATACATAATTTTGTACAAAAGGAATACATTAGAAAGTTTACGTCTGACTGACAGAGAATTGATCAGATAAACCTCATGTTTCAGGAGATTACGACTGTTCAGTTCACCAGTTATTAGACTTTGCCAAAGCCATTTCTAGCATAGTTTTTATTCTGAATATCAATGAGAGTATCCGCCACTATTATTCGAGTAATTCTAAGAATTTGAATAAAACACTAGTATTATAAAACGAATTCGATGTTCCATCCCCTTTTCTTCATTAAATGTATTTTTAGCGCCATCTCTTGTTGGTGGTTTGAAAGTAAATAAACGAAAATGTAGCAAAATGTGGCGAAATTGCAAAAAGGACCGTTACAATGGTTATGAAAATTGAATGTCTGGAAGTGTCCGCTAGAATGAAAGCCTTCTTTAAGGATGACTGATTCTTCAAAGCATCCACTTCCTGTGGGGGAATGTTGTTGGGGAGAGTCGGGGGGATCGGGGGAGGGTCCCGAGAAACAACCTCAGGAAGTAGAACCTCATTATTTCAGTATAAGCGTTTCAACACAGCCGTTGCAGTATAAACAGACTTTAAAAGCTACTCCGATACCGTTCCTTCAATATTTTAAAAGAATTCGAATGCTGGTTCGCTGAAAGCGTTATTTTTTAACGTTTCTTTTTGCAGAAACATTCACGAATATATATAATCAGGTAGATGCTGCCGTTGTATGTATATATTCGTGGATTCCGCAAACCATTTGTTAATTTCATAAATTAATTCACTTTGTGATAAATTTTACTCTACTAACAATGTTGATTTATCTTAGATGCAAGTAACACTTGTGTTAGTAGTTATCCATAAAATAAAATAAAAGAAATTCACCAATTAAATAAAACAAACACTCTGTTTTATGTCACCATTTATTTGTAAATCAACGCTTACCAGTTTAGTTAATTTCAAGTTCCATTAAAGTAAAATTAAAAATTAAACAAAAATATATAGAGTGCGCATATGTATTCATAGAAACATTTAACTACAGGGGTAGGCAGAGAGGACGGACCGCCTAACAACTCGATCTTGGCATACACTTTTTGCTTTATTCACTTTCATACGACGCCTCATACATTCCCTTCTGTTATTCCGACTTCTGACATGGCACGACTCAAATATTTGATTCAATTGATCGTGCCATGTCCCCGGCTTCTTCTTCCATTCACATTCGCGTCATATATTCGCCTTATACTCCTCTCTTCGTTCATTTGCTCTACATGCCCAAACCATCTAAGCGTCCCTTTCTTGATCTTGCTCACTACACTTACATCAGCCTTGCATTACTAATTTACTAATCTCAACATTTTTCACATGATCGTACATGGTTTTACCACGCATTCGTCTCAGAGATCTCACTTCTACACCATTCAGTCTACTTTCATCCTTCCTCTGCCAGTTCCATGCCTCACTGCCATACATCAGGGTTGGTATCAGCACTCCATTGAATCAGAAATCAGAAACATTTAAATGAGAAAATTATCAAATATATGTACTATGCCCTCGTTCACTCTTTACTTATCTACGGCATTATCGGTTGGGGAGAATATTATAAAAATAATTTTAATTCAGTAAAAGTTTCACAAAGAATCATCATAAAAGTAATACTAAAAAAAATTCCACCTTCTCAACGAAATCAATTTTCACACTATTTCCAGTAGTAAATGTTGAAGATATATTTAAGCAAGTTTCTATTATAAAAATGTGTAAAGAGAAAAATCTTAAAGAAAATCAGGAATATCAAAAACTTATGAGAAATGGAAATCATTTTATAACACCTAATTTTAAAACAACTCAAATGCAAAATCATTATATTTATGAAGACATGAAAAATTACAATACCTACCCATCGAAATGCGCTGTACTGACCAACGAGAACAAATAAATAAAATTATGCTCTTCTTTAAAAAAAACTTACATACGTAAATATTTCTTACAAAACATTTTATAAGTAGAAGTAAATTAAATATTATACAACTATCAAATTAAGGATAGTGACTCCGTTATGCGACAGAAGAACTTCTCTTTTCTGTTAAGGTATAAACGACCAAGAATATCCTTTAATTAAATATATTTTCTGAATTACTTGCAATGCAACTCATAAGAAACTTAAAAAACCAAACATAAATAAAATAAAATAAAATATTCTGAAGAAGGAGACTTCTTTTTGTATTTCTCAACTACATTTAGTTTTAAATTTTACCCCGATTTAGCTTGAGATAAGAGAAACCGGTTAGCTTTGATTTAAAAATAATATAGTGGTTTAAAACAAAGTTTTTGTTTTATGTAATAAATATGTCCAACCACAGAGTAAGTTCAAGCCATTATTTTTTTATCGCGTACTTTGATAAGGTTTCAAACAGTGATGTATATCCATCACATTACACTAGTATAAATTATAATTAGAACATTTTATTACAAACAAGAAATAGTTTACAAAAAAGCCAAAACAGTTCTCCCTCTCAGTAAAATGAAACTACATAAACGCAATATTTTATTACCAAAAACGAATAGTGAATTCCTAGTTCGCTATACTCACTTTATGCTTAACCTGTTGTAGTCAGTCAGTAAGTCCATCACTGTTTGTATCTCTTTGCTTTGAATGAGATTCTCGAACACAATAAATTATCTTACTTGCCATCTGTTCCGAGAGAAACACTTGTAAAGCTCTGATACGCAAATTAACTTTGAAATAGGGCAGTGGAGTAGCGAATTATTCCAGGACCCGAAGTAGAATGG
This sequence comes from Halesus radiatus, assembly GCA_022606495.2. NCBI lineage: Eukaryota > Metazoa > Arthropoda > Insecta > Trichoptera > Limnephilidae > Halesus > Halesus radiatus. The sequence continues at coordinate 141,108 of JAHDVE020003997.1, forward strand.
AAAGAATACGTAAATAGTAAAAACAAAATGCTTCGCGGTTACCAAAGTATTTATATTTGGATTGATGAATAATAGATGACATAATATACTAGAGCAGACCCGTGAAAAATCACGGTAATAAGATTGTGAGAATATTTTTATTCTTAACTATCACACCGTTTCTCCACATGATTAGACAGAGGGGACGGACCGCAAAACAACTCAATCTTGACATACACTTGTTGCTTTATTCACATTCTTACATTCTCTTCTGTTATTCCGACTTCTGACATGGCTCGACTGAAGTATTTGATTCAATTGATCGTGCCATGTCTTCCTCGGGCGTCCCCGGCGTCATTTTCCAATCAAATTCGCGTAATATATTCTCCTTATACTCCTTTCTTCATTCATTCGCTTTACATTCCCAAACAATCTAAGCGTTCCTTCCTTAATCTTACTCATTACGCTTACATCAGGCTTGCATTCTTTACGAATCTCAACATTTTTCACACGAGCACATATGAATTTACACGCATTCGCCTCAGAAATCTCATTTCTACAACATTCGGTTTACCTCCATTCTTCCTCCGCCAGTTCCATGTCTCACTGCCATACATCAGGGTTGGGATCAGCACTCCATTGCGGGCTGCCAGCTTTGCTTCTTTGGACAACTTTTTGTTAGTGCCAACTGCGTTCAGTCCTCCGTTAATGGAGTTTCCTGCATTCACCCTTCTTTCAATATCAATATCAATCTTTCCATATCTAGTAAACATCAAATACACAAACTCATCGACCTGCTCCAAGTATTCATCATTTACATCTACATTGAACGCTGTTTTCGTACTCTCTCTTTCAAACACCATGACTTTAGAATTACTTACATTCATAATTAGCTCATTTTTCATATATACTTCGTTCATCCTAGATACAAGGATATTTTTATGATTGTTTTTGAAATGTTTTTTTTTTACATTTTGGAATTGAAATAAATGGTGTTTGTCTAAGACTTCTATAATTTTGAAATGGCGCAGTTTTGTTTAGAATATTGTCTTTGTAATTTTGTAAAGTTCCATGGTAAAAATATAATTCTTTTAGTTTTATAATAAGGAACTCCAGTGAAAAATATAATGACTGTGAAAATATATATTCACATAAGAGTAGATCAGTAAATTCCAATTCTGAATACATAACTTTCATTATATATAATTATACGTATAATTTATAAATCGTTATTTAAAAGCGAATAAAACTTCAGTTCATCAAAACACAGTGTTTTGTTGGTACCATTGCATTTGGAACATCTGACATCACGTGAGCATTCTGTTTTTGGATTAGTATGGAAAAAAATATTTTTTAGTTTTGTTTTGTAGGCACATTTTTTTAGTTTTGCCAAAATTTAAACTTAATTTGGGTGACTTTAAGCACTATAATTGTTGTTCAATATAAACAACTATTATTAATGAAATAAATTAATGAATTCATGATCAAACCAATTATCAATGCGGATATTATGATAATGTTAATGCTCCAAACTATTGTTAGAGTTAAAGTTTCTAAAAAGGCACATAATTTTATTACTTATGTTAAGTTATTGTTTTCTTCGAATAGAATGTAAATTTATATACGGTAAAGCTCATCCCTTTTTTGACATTTGACATTCTAATCTTAAAACTGATCAAAACCGAACGGCCTTACATTTGGAGCGTTTTGACGGTTTTGAAAAATTGAAACTTGAAAATTATTTTAACTATGAAAACTAACGTTAGAAAAAAAAATACTGGTATTTAAGTTTGAATGTCTATAAAACTGTTGATATAAAAAAAATTATATAAAAAAAATGGATTGGAGTTAATAATTTTGAATTCTGTAAATGGAAGATTTGATTATGTGTATGCTTTGTTAGGAATTGTTTTTATTATTAATTTCAATGTTATGTAAAGTAGATGATTTTCTCAAACTAGTGTTATATTTTGTGTACTTCCCTTATAGCTGCATATTATTTCATTTCCTATGTTCAAACTGCAACATATAGTAGTCTATGTATAATTTCATGTTAAATCACTATATTATGATGATATAAATCACGTCTGGAAGAGAAGCTGACGAGATAGTAACTGATGAAAATAGGAAAGGGTATCAGAAAAATTACTACGATTTTCGGACAAAAAAAAATTGATGTCACAAAATTTCGCGAAACACACAGAAATTTTCCCGTTTTAGTAGAGATATTTGCAAATATCGGACGAGGACTTCTTGGCCCATTTTATTGAGGATTTCTGGGTTTGCTACACCACTGGAGTATTCTGTTTAGTATCACAATTAATAAACAAGAGATAATAATAATGTACCTGTAGCACGTTCAGTGTTTACCTATTATCATTATTTTCGCCTTATCAATGGGGAAAACTTACAATTCCCTACAATAATGTTAATAGATCTCACGACATTTATATTTGCTTGGGTGTATTACTAATTACTATATGCAGAGAAGTAAATTAATTTTTATTTAAAAAAATGAAACAGCAACGCGACTTTACATTTATTAAGGAAGTAATTTTTATTTAACCCCTCGAATCTATTTGGGGGATATTTCACCCAGAAAACAAATAGCCTTAGAGTCTTTTGGGAAGATATTTCTCCAGCCCGAAACCGTTTTATTAAAGTCATGTTATCTCATTTTATACAATAGTAATGTATATAATTTAAACTGTGTAAGAAAGAGAAAAAAACGCGCTTTAAAATATTAAGAAACATTAAAAAAAATCATTTATTATGAAAATCCTCGACGAATTAATCATTTAAGATGATATTAACAAAGCTGTAATGAAAATACGAAACAGAAAAAGACACAGAAAATAAAAACGTAACAGTCGTTTCTGGGAATCGAACTCAGATGATCTGTCTTACCGGGACTCTACGCGTCCTATTGGACAGTACCCACTTAGCTAATGAAACCTTTTTTACCAGAGAATTTAAGAATTACCAATATCATCTGCAATTATTTCGGATATTTGTATCTGCTTTATTTTTTTTATTTATTGCAAGATTCTATTCAAATTTATTTGGAATCTAGATTTTGTCTTGGACATACTCATACGATTTTTATTTATATGATATATTTATTGACTTTTCTGTAAGTCTAGAATGGATATTCGGTTTATTTGAATAACTTATTGAAGCCTAAAAACCTCATTGTAATATTTAATCACTGGTTGATTATATTAACGGAACATCGTTAACATGATCCAAAAATTGAGGATATTTGACAAAAATTATATTGTCTTTTAATGGCAAGATATTGACGAAACGCCACTGCGCGCAGCTGCGTCGTGAAATACTAACCATATTTTTCTTGCTAAGAAAAAGCTCGGAAAAGCTTTAGTCATAACCTTTGTTCAGGAGCTTTTCCTTCTAAGAAATCAACTATTCTAATATCGCGATACGTACAAAGATGGCTAAAGAAATATTTGCTATCCTCACAGAACTTCTCCGAGACCATGTTGTCTTGCTTTAAAATATTTTTCAAAAATACATAAACTTGAAGGAAATTTAATTTGAAATTCGTAAAAACCATTGTCTTGCCATAATTTTAATACGAACGCATACATTTATTTTTAAATATTTCAATTTAATATAATAATCTCGACCGGTTTTGGAAACACCCTACCTTAGTCGGGAATATATTAAAACTATACCACGATACAAAATATTGATGGACATACATGTTATTACGAAAAAAAATATTTATTCAACACGTCTACAAATAAAAACAGAAATTTAAACGATCCCTTTTAATTGGGTAGAATTTTGTGTACATCAAACTTTTCTGTATTCGGCACAAAAATCTTGCCTGCCCACATTAAACCCGCGTTCTACACATATAATATCGTAGGTAAAATACTAAAAAACACTAAAGATTAAAATTAAGCCAATCGGGCATTTACAAACTATGTCGCAATGACGGTCCTTCGTTCTACATAGGTGGGACATCCCGTAATGTTAATAATCGAATCACGAAACACTTAGATGTTTAAATTACAATAGTTTTTCAGAGTTTTCCAATCATCTCACTTTAACCTCTCATATTTTAATAAAGATGCAGGAGTTCAAATTCCTCGCCGTAATAATAAAGCCAAAAAAACTAGATAACTTAGAAGTACTGGGAATTAGAAAATCCCTAAATATTAATTTTACTATATTGAATAATCACTGTTTTGTTTCTCCAGAAAACCCCTTGTAAACCCCTCCCCCTTTGGTCCGCTCACACTCCAACATATAAATATTTATTTATGTCTGTCAATATTTTGTATCGTACTTTAGTTTTAATGTATTCCTGACAAAGGAATGATATTTCCAAAACCGGCCGAGATTATTATTTTTAATTGAAGTGGTTCAAAACAAATGTATGCGTTTATATTAGAAATTTAATTTGTTTGAAAATAATACGATATTTTTATAAATTTGACAAGCTGTGACCGTCGCGCATTTTTCGTTTCTTTGTCGTACGAATTTATATCGATATACTGATTGAACCTTCCATTTCGAACGACATGCAAAGAGTAAACTTTATTATGTTTTTAAGAGTGTTGTGTATTTATCCCTGGATACGTAAAACTCTGATTACAACAAACACTTGGTTAACCCTTTAGGTGCCACATGTATTTTTTTTAAATGCTGAAGAAGTGTCGATAATCCATGAATATATATATTTTTTATTTTGATTACTTTTATTTTTAGACACATGTTTTCGATAATGTGACGTAATTTTAGAACCGTGGGTAACGCGTGACGAATTTCATAACTCGAGCTATATATCGTTCTATGGCACTCAAGTACAATAATGTATCGGAACGATATAACGTTCGGTGACACCTAAAGGGTTAACTAAATAACAGGATACACGGAATATCAGCATAATTGATTTGGAGAGCCATGAAGCTAAGCACCTTTCAATTCCACGATAATAATCTGTCAGCCTGACCTTGAGTGGTTTACAGGTATCACTCCTGTACTATCTTTCCGACAGTGACATCTATGTGAAATAGTCAAAACTAAAATATTATTAGATATTCTCAGTATCGGCCTAGTAAAATTGAGAAGTTACATTGCTTACATTGTTGCATTGCAAGTCGAGTTTGTTGACTAAATATTAATAGCCAAATACTTCGATCTACCTTATTTTAGCTGCTATCTTATTGTGTGATCGCATGATTGTAACTGAATTTATTTGAAATCTAGATAGTGTCCCAAATATTCATATCTGATTTTTATTTATATGGGATATTTATAGATTTTTTTTTAAAGTCCCGAATGAATATTCGATTTATTGGAATAACTTATTGAAGGATATAATAAACCTCATTGTAATATGTAACAAATAGTAGATTATGTACTTTTATGAATACTACAATATGTAATATTGTAGATTGTGTTATAATATTGTTTTACCTTCCTATTTGAGGTCACTGTTGACCATTTGAAAAAGATTGTTCATTACTAAGACTTTATGGTTTATTATCTCCACGTACTTGCAAGTTTCGATAACTCTTTATATTTTCTTGTAAAATCCATGTAAAAGCCCAGATGGGTGTATAATCAAAGAAGTTAATTATATTAAATAAACCTCATCACCATTATTAAAAAAATTAGGATATTTGATTAAAATTGTCTTTTCTTTTGATTCATGTGCCGTGTTCACATAAACGGAAATAGCGCGTAGGTTTGTGTAACTCATAGGCGTATTATTATATTCAAAATCTGACATTATTATTATAATAACGGCGTTTTATAGAGTGATATTCTGAATTTTCACAATTTAATAAGTTTTTTTTTGAAAGGGACCCTTTCACATAAGAATTCCTTTAAGCGTCCTTTACTACAAAGCGCACTCAGCATATCCATTACCGTTTCTTCCTGGGGACGTGAACTGAATAATACCCACCAAACATGTCCTTTCCATTCACTTGAATACAATTCCCATGGAAATTCTAATACGGGGAAATAATATCATTTCAAACCAAGGGAAAATGATTCCTTGTTTCAATTCCACGAAGTAATGTAACGAGACGTAATAAAATGACAATGCATTTAAAGGGTGGAAAAGATATGGACCCTTTCACTGTGAAATCTATAGCTTTCCCCCCTGTTTGCCGTCGCGTCGAGTTACGAAAGGGTGAATCCACTACTGAGTGGTTCAGTATTGGGTAGGAATATATGATACGGCCGACTCAATCGGGATACCTTGGCTTTGATAAATTATATACTTGAATAGATGACTGCCCTGACATCGCGGTAAGGGTTTTGTCTCTCCGACTGTGGTTTTAGTAATTCCCGAGTTTAAAAAAAGGGACAGTACGGAGTTGAAATAAACCATTTTAATGGGACAATAAACATTGGTGAAGGTCAAAGTGGGATGCTGAGGTTATCCAGCCAGTCGGTGGCATCGGGAGCCACTTGGATCAGCACAGACTTAAGTCATTTATCCGACAACGGAGCCTAGTCTGGAAACATGCCATATGCGCGCCTAACATTTGTACATGATTAACATTTGTTACATGATAACGGATCGCCTCTACCACTCGTTCGTGTTCGGCTGTGGAATGATCTGCCGGCCTCTGTATTTTCACTCTCCTACAACATTGGTATCATCAAGACCCAGGTTCACTCCTTCCTATCCTCCAAAAGACTCTCTACACTAGATCTCAAAAGCTGACAGGCCTTGAGGGAATGTTTTTCCTTCAGGGCCTCCTGTATGGAGTAACCGTAAAAAATAAAGATCTCCCTTCAGTAAACTGAAATCGATGCAAATGTTTACCTGTTTGAATATGTCCCCATTATTATAATTCAGAATACTTTAGGCTCCATATTATTCAACAAAATTCTTTAGATAATGTTATTAAATTTAATAATTAATTGAAAATCTATAAATAGCAAGAATATCAAAACCGCTGCCCTCTCTATTTTCAAGTATTTATTTATAATGGTGGTATATTGGCTAATACCTCATCAACTACAAATAATAATAAAAATAAATAATAATAAATTTAAGCTACATAATAAAAACATTACAGAAGACGATAAAAGTGAATATTTTAGTCTTCTTAAAAGTAATTTTATGTCTTGATTTTCATATTAGGGAGATTTTTTTTTCTGAAGTATTGTATTTATAAATTAATAAGAATTACTATGTTTAAACCACTGTTTTTAATATATAAATATCTACATGTTTTAGAAGCAAAGCTCCCCTTATCAGGATGAACAATATTCTAAAAATAATGACAAGCATAGAAAAATAATAAGCAAATAGAACAATTTACAAACACAAACAAAAAATTATATTAATCGTTGGAAAGTAGGTAGGTAATAAATTTTAAAAAGCATTTTTTTTCGTAAAATGCAAAATTAAAATTAAAGTTAGAAATTTAAAAAAAAAAACGATTTTATTCATTATTAATATAAATAAAATCAAATAAATAGCAAGGCATATAATGTAAATAACAAAATTTATTTTAATAATATTATAAATATAGTTATTAATTCGGAGATAAATTTAAGAGACAATATATGATACTTAATAATACATAATTGACTATTAACATGAAAGTAGACTGAATGCTTTAAAAATGAGATCTCTGGGACGAATGTCTATTAAAACTATTTATGATCGTGTGAAAAATGTTGAGATTCGCAAAGAATGCAAGGCTGATGTAAGCGCAATGAGTAAGATTAAGAAAGGGACGCTTAGATGGTTTGGGCATGAAGAACGAATTGAACGAAGAAAGCAGTGTGAATGGAAGAAGAAGTCAGAGATACCGTAGGAAGACATGGCACGATCAAGTAAATCAAATATATATATATAATAATAATATATCTTGTATGCGCCTTATTGTTGCATCCCTATTATCATGTACTTTTATTCTTCTATTTTGTAGATAATGCATTATGTAGTAACTATAGTGTACAACATTACCATTAGGTCGCTACGTGGCGCTGCTCCCTAACGCAAACACGAGATATCTTTCTCAATTGAGTTGTGTAGTTTTTGTTAAATAAATTTATACTTTTTTCGTAATTACCTTTCAAGAAATATCTGTACTATTAAATATTTTTTATGTCTTTATATTAAATAATTTAAAAAAAAATTGAGTTATTTGGCTGTCCGTCCTCTCTGCATACCCGGAGAAATGACGTTAGTTAGTTAGTAAGACGTTAATAAAAAAATATTAGGCGATTGTATCAATAGAAAAATAAATGTCTTCAAGTTAGGGCTTTCAACGTCGATTTTTTTCAGCTATTTATAGTTCAAATCTTTATTGATTTAGGAATTTTAATAGCACTTTCGAAAAATATTGTTCACCAATATAACGAACCTGATTCCTTTTGTGATCTATGGCATAAAGTATACGATCGTGGGTAGCACAGGTAAGGCTTCAGCGCTCTGATACCCGGTTTGTCTTGTTCATATTTTCACACATTTTTCTCAATTTCCACGCTCTGTATTCATATGCTACCTTATTCACCATCTCACAAAAGCAAGTTTTGCATACAAAAGCGTTCGTGAAATACTGCTCCACATAAATTCCGCTTTATTATTCGTTGTTGAGTGACAATTAAACTTCTGAATGTGTTCAATTCTTCAAAGAAAGCATGATAAAAAGCATTGATCATCATAATATTCAAATACCTTTCAAAATATAGTTACCGTTACTTCAATAGAAAAATCACGCGAGTTAACTACCCCAGCTGACCTTCACCTCCAAGAAGACAACACAGGACGCCCCGTACTTCATTCCTCACTTCATCTTGTCTAGTAGATAAAATAGTGCATTGAACTCTCAAATAAGATTACATTATCTAGTTCCGTCTTATATCGATGCATATGTACTCAATACAAAACGTCAACATCCGTTGCGTAACTGATAATACTATTTTGTTGTTTTGTACCAAATAAACTTTAGATATTAGATTAACCAGGACAGCTATAAAAGTGGCTGCCTCACCCTAAGTGAATTAATCTATCTTGTCGAGTGAATCCAAGCAGTTGCTTGTCGTATTGCTCACATGATAATTCCTTTTGAAATTGTACGTTACTTGTTGTATTTTAAATGTTATAAAATAAAGGATAATTAAATCCAAATATTGTTTAATTATTTGAATCAAAGTGAACAAGAAAAGCTAACTGGCGCCCAGTACGTGGGTCATAAAATTCGGGGAAGCTGTTAAACTTGGCCGTAGCCAGGACTCCCTAGGTGTTTTTAAATACCTCAACGCGAAGGACCAACCAAAAAAAAAATCGTTAACTGCGACAACATTCATGTAAGTACATTTTTCAATTGTTCGTCTATCCCATCCGTATGATAGATCCTTTCCCTACCTTATCCAAAAGGTTAGAGATAAAATCCAAAAAAAAATCTTTTTATAAAATGGCACAGCCAAACGAGAGATCCGCTCTCCAATACTCAGAGTCGATTCTGGAGTATGACGGTTCTGCGCAAGATATTAATTTGTTTATAAAATCAGCTAGGGGTTACATTGCACGAAACGGCAATACCCCAAGCAATGTCGAAAGAGTAATTTCGAGATTGCGCGGCAAGGCATTACAGGTGATCCTTATGAACGATCACGAAAATAATATCGAAAAAATTTTGGAATCGTTAAAAATTGAATGTGGGGACAACAAGTCGGTCACATTACTTCAGACCGAGCTAATTAACTTCAATCGGGGAAATAGAGATTTCGGAACCCTGATTCATGAAATGAATCAAATATTATTTTCAATAAAAATTAAAATTTCGGACCAATATGGACCAGCGAGTGCGCAGCTCCTAATGGAACCATATAAAGATACGGCACGTAATACGTTGTTAAATTTTTTACCCACACATATTAAATGTGCAAATCTAACAAAAAATTACGACACCCTGTGTGTTGAGATACGTATGTTGGAGGCGCATGGTGAACTCCACTGTAATAGAACATTTAATAACCCACAATATCATCCAAACGGTCATAGAACGAATCATACCAATTTTAATAATAATAATAATTATAAACCGTGGCAACACAATAACTTCACGAACAACAAACCCGGACAGAATTTCGGGGTTCGAAATAATAACATGCAACAACAAAATAATTCTAAATATCTAGGAAACCCACAACGCCGTAACGAGGATGTTAGTATGAGGACAGCGCCTATGCCACGCTCGTTCAAAGGCCCAGTCATAGACTTGGGTAATGGACGTACGGCACAGGAGCTATTTCAATGTGATCACGGAGGCCAGGATTTTTGGGCGAACGAAGAAGATCCCCAAAAAACCTCGCCCAACTAAACCACATTCATTAATTAATTTATTGTAATGGACTTCCATATGTAGAAGCTCCATAAAACATAAATTTTTAATCGATACTGGTAGTTCAAATCATTCAGGCTCTACTCATATATATATATATATATATTTTTTTTTGCAACTAAATTAACAAAGAATTTTCGGTACGAACGGCGCACACCATAACGACCCATAGAGGTACGGTTGTGACGCATTTTGAAAAAAAAAAAACTCCAACAAAGCAAGTTCAACTATTCCATGTAATGGACATAATCGAACTTGATGAATTATTGGAGAATAATGAACGTGGCTGTACAAACCATGTAGCCGACTTATTATCTAGAGTAGAGATCCATCATAGTGAGGTTAGTGATGATCAATACTCGTTACGAGTAGAAATCACTTCGGATGCCCAGAGTGTCGCCGACACCATGCATAGCCATGTGGACGATAATGGAGGAATCCCGATTCGTCACAAGCATCCACCCCCACGTATGAATAGGATATTTACAGAATCATGGAATCAGGAATTACGTAAATTGAAAACAAAAGAAGCAGGTACGGATCATGTTTGGTGTATCCCCCTCGATAATGCGCAATGTATATTTTTAAATTATGTAAAATATTTAAACAAGAATAAATATGCGGTAATTATCAATGACGACAAGTTATACCAAATCGTCAGTGAATGTTGTAGAAAAGAACTGATTACAGTTATATTTTAATTACAATAAATTTATAAGAAATAATAATGTAAACTTACCTAATGTAGGCTTAGAACGTTTAAAATATTTAATTGACCATAATAAAGCATTGATAGATAACCTTATTGTAACTAGACATAAACGAGGTCTTACAAATGGTATCGGGTCGGTAATTAAATTAATAACGGGAAATTTAGATGATAATGATATGAATAAGATAACGCAACAAATGGAAAGTAATCTACATTTGAATCAACAACGAATCTCTGTTACTTCGAAAACCTTAGAAGATTATTACACTAAACTTAAAAATATTTCACTTAACCAATTAGTTATATGGGCTCAAATAAGCCACGATCATTATGAAGATCAAACTGATTTGTTGATCACCCATTTAATTTATCAAACGGAAACAATAACTGAATTAGTAACTAGAATCACGGAAGCAATTACTTTTGCCGCTCATGGAATGTACCACCCTAGCATTATTAAACCAAAAGTCTTCATGGACTCAATATCACAAATAAATTCAGAAAACTTATTTTCTAAAGACTTTGATATTATTCAACGCTTTTTACAAGTTCAACTCATAAAAACCAAACAAACCTTGCATTTTATTCTATCCCTTCCACTAGTAGAGAATACAGTATACATGTATTATGAAATTATTCCCATAATATCCAAACCAGGTACCCAATGCTTCCAACCCCACCTCCCATCCAGACGAATATTGAGAGATGGAAAACAAATGTATGTCGCAAGCAAATGCCAAATAATCTCAGACCAAAACAGCTTATGTAACAAAGAAGTAAATACCATTGATGATTGCACCACCTTGGTGTTAGAAACCCAAAACGAGCAGAACTGCAGCCTTCACAAGATCACATGCCCAGAAGAATATACCCATATTATAGGAGACAATATGATGTATGTATTTCGTGACAAGCCCACCCCACTACAAGCACATTGCCCACAACATAAACAGAGTATTGTTATTTCTAAATCAGTACTCGTGACCAACGATGAATGCAGCATACAAGGAAAAACATTTAATATGGGACGGACTATAAACAAGGAAACATTAGTCATTACGTATTCCAGAGAAGAACTACATGTATTACAGTTACCCACATTACATATGGACGAAATAGAAAAACCACACGAAGATTCCAGCATCACCACCAACGTGACAGAAACCACCTCCACCAGTGGAAGTCTACATATCACACTAACAAGTTGCCTAATAATAATGGCAATTGGATATATCCTATGGAAAATATGTAAACTCTTCGCATCCCGAAGGAGTTCCCATTTAAAGGGGGGAGAGTTAACTACCCCAGCTGACCTTCACCTCCAAGAAGACAACACAGGACGCCCCGTACTTCATTCCTCACTTCATCTTGTCTAGTAGATAAAATAGTGCATTGAACTCTCAAATAAGATTACATTATCTAGTTCCGTCTTATATCGATGCATATGTACTCAATACAAAACGTCAACATCCGTTGCGTAACTGATAATACTATTTTGTTGTTTTGTACCAAATAAACTTTAGATATTAGATTAATCAGGACAGCTATAAAAGTGGCTGCCTCACCCTAAGTGAATTTATCTATCTTGTCGAGTGAATCCAAGCAGTTGCTTGTCGTATTGCTCACATGATAATTCCTTTTGAAATTGTACGTTACTTGTTGTATTTTAAATGTTATAAAATAAAGGATAATTAAATCCAAATATTGTTTAATTATTTGAATCAAAGTGAACAAGAAAAGTTAACTCACGTCACGGTGTGGCGTTACGTACTTTATGACTGGTCTGTTTTGGAGTACAGTTAATTGTTCGAAAAGCATCTAAATTTTATTTACTTATTTTTTTTATAAGTTATGAAGTTGTGAAGATTATTGCTTGTCGTTTGGGTGCCATAATTTATTTGACAGTGAAAGTAATGCATTGTGACGACTATTACCATCTCTAATAAATGAAACAAGGAAACATTCATTTGATAATTTTATTTCATTCCACATATATTTTTTCAAAATATTTCTAAATAATAAAGTTCTTAAGTAGGTACCTACTTTTGCTTTCCATTTTGAAAATATTCTGCCCAAACACAAAATCATCTTTTGAATATGTAATCTGTGGCTAACCAGAGTGGTATTTCTATGGGCTAACTTCAATACAACATGGCAGGTTCAACATGTATCATACTAATTTTAAAACGTTGTTGCAACAGTTTTAAATATTAGATTTTATTCAAACTACTCTATAAGCATTCCCGGCACTAATTAGAACAAGCTGTGATATTTTCAGCGAAAACCGGTTGAGTAATTTTCAATAAAATGGAAGACGAATGGGCAGTTAGATCTTTGGAAAGAAATATAATGTTCCAATTTGTTTTCTCTGTTCAGAGTTATTAATAGTCTCGTCATGGGTATTACTTTCAATGTGAAATCAATTATGGCATCCAAAACAACAAACAATAATGTACAATTCATAACTTTATTAAAAAAATCCGAGAACAGGTTACAAAGCTACACGTCAGCTAGTTAGAAATAAATAATATATATTTTTTTATTTTAAATGCATTATGATCGCCATTATCCTGTTCTATTATTTGGTATTAATTTTTTATCTTAAATTTTAAATCCAAACTCTTTCTAAATACACTGGTATAAACATTGGTTTTCGTTAAATTGACATCTTTTTAGCGCAGTTTTTTGTTATTTCACTTTGAGATGGCCCCCCCCCCACTAGGCTTTAAAGATTGCCCGTCCTTCCTTCGTTTATGATTTAATTTAGCAATAGACTTCCGTTCGCGCCACCGATTTAAGGTGACTCCTCTACTGCCGCCTTAAATTTTCCTAACTAATGTGATCGGAAAACTCTTTGTAGTTTTCCTTTCAATTTGAGGTTTTTCTCCTCCTTGGCCAGCGTGTAACGTCTAGCCCTATGCTAACATTCGAGTGTTTCCGATTTTCATGATTTTTGCGGAAAATTACGCACTAGAATGTGGTCAATTTGCCAAAGCTTCTCCGTCAATTACCCGTTGTGTACTTTTTTGTTTCGAATTATTGGAAAAACAAGGCTTTATTTGTGGCAACCCCTATTCTTTGTAGCGTAGGCAGACTCTCGCATACCATTGACAGAATTCATATTCCTAACATTTCATTCCTATCTTAGACTTTAATGTTCTGAACTCTCTATTATTATCCTACTATGCAATCTACGTTAATTTCCTATAGGAAGACTGGCATTTTCCTAACTTTACCCCTAAATTTTCTATTTTTCTTCTATCGTGAGTTTTAATGGGAAAACTTAGCTTCTGGGCTATACTAATTGCACTATTCCTGATCTATATAATACGACGTAGTTTCGATTTTAAATTTGGTATACATAAATGTAATGATCACAGTATTATCGCCTTTCCTCATCGTACTAAGTGTCATTCTACATGGGTTAGTTTCAATGAATTTCATGGTTAAAAGGTACAGTTTTACTTGTTTTGGCGCCATCTCCATCCTCTCCTAAATTTGGGAAAATTACATGATTAGGTTTTAGTTTACACAGCTTTTGTTATGACGAGAGATCGAATACGGTTTGTTTTGCTGCAATTCGGCTCCAGACCAACCCCTAAAGTACTCAGATGACCACGTTTTCGGTCAGTAACTCTCCCCACACAGACGTACAGCCTGACCAAACGGTATACGTAACCTCTTCAATTTTCAGTTCGTGCGCTATTGGTCATCCCCTGTACCGCGACGGAAAGAGCACCTTCCTTATCCATGGGTCCGAGACCCTCCGAATTCCCGTCCTCCCGACAGTTACATTTAAAGGAGATCAAACCAGTTCCGTCCCCTCGTCAAACAGCATTAGATACTTGCGATTTTTTTGCAAAGTCCGGGTTGAAAGGCCGTCCCCCGCATCAAAAGTTCAGAGATAACCACGCTTAAATCAGCAATTATTTCTGCCCAATCGATAGGTACAAATTATAAATATATGTAAACAATACGAGTTTTTATAATCCACACTACTCCAGTTTTCCCAGAAAATTGTGGATCTGACATCTCCAACACAGGTCGTGAATCTGTGCCAGATATTCAGACATATTACATAAGAATATACGTAAAAGTGATAATACAATATACATGATATATTACTTTTTGGTTTGGTTGACAGGTTGGTTTAATGAGACCCTGCTATCTCATGTAGTTTGAATTTAACTGTAGATTGATTTTTTGTTTGGAGAAAAGGTAGGACTCAAAAAAGCCCAAAATTCGCAAGGCCTGAACCTTGAAAACCTAAGTCGAAGATAAAATTAATTTTATAACATAACTTGGGAACGTATTGTCGACGAATGATTATGCTTATTTTGATATTTCTAATAATGTGGGTTTTGTTTGTTCTGTTGAATTCATCAATATGTTCGAACGGGTGTGGAGCGCCTTTGAATTGAATCTTTCTATGAAAATGGCGCTATAAAAATTATTTATGTACGCAAACTACAAATACGTGATTTCTAAAAGATGATAGTCCATCGCAAAAGATGATAGTTATTTTTCAATTAAATGTCGACGTTTGTTAAAGTACTTATTCTTCGTAAGATGTACTGAAATTCGAATATATATACATATACTTATACGTATCTACATACTTCGATAAAAGAGGGTGTGGTTTGGAATGTTGACCTAGTTTTAATAACAGTCGAGGAAGTGTGTCATTGAGATATGCGACAGTTATTAAGTGTCAGAAACCCCCGTCAGGAAGCATAACAATTAGGATTCATTGGTTTGTTTTAGAATGATAACGATCTTTGAATTAATAAAAATCGTTTGGGTTGTTGGTAATTTTAGTAACGTTAGTTTTGAATTTATATGTTAGGAAAATGTATATATTAATAAAATAAATTGTTTTTTTAGGAGATATACATAAATATAATAATTGGTTTTATATATATATACATATTAAACATTGTATATAAATAAACATAAAATAAATAACGGCCATATAGATTTGATAGATACATTATACACTTTCTTTATATATATACCTATACACACATACATTCTCTTAGTAAAGGCCAAGTCTTTAGCCGAAGTTATTTCACTACACAGTGAAATACCTATAAAAAGATGTTCTGAAGTTGTTGACTATGAATTAACTCGATAAAGACAATTATACAGGTAGGTATCTACCGGAAATTATTATAAATACCTAAATGTATTTATGTAAAAAAATAGGTATTTTTGAATATTTAAAAGTCAAGTGCTGGTAATGAGTGAGACAATTGAATTATCTATAGTACTAGTTTAATTATAATTCAATGCGAAAGGAAAGATTTATCGTAAAATATCTCATAAAGGAAGATGTACCCGCTGGGTATCATAAAATGTATTTGAACTCAAATATTTGATTAGAACGGCTTTGATCACGTATACACAACATTCACTCATGATAGATAACGGTCGTATAGTATTGACCTATATATTAAACATTAAATATAATCATATATATATATACACATTCACATATACACACATACAATACATGTACTTATAAGTCATTAGAAATATAATTCATATCTCCATCCTCGCCTTCCCCGGGATCCTGAAAACTTGTATATTAATTTGACTCACCTGAATTCCGACAAATTCATAATTTTTCCAGACGGGTTATATACGCCAATATGAAGATTCAGAAAATATTGAACTTCCCTGCCTGGAATGTTTAATCTAAGTTAGAAATATTTACTTAATACAATCTAGTGTTTCCTAATTTCAATTCGTGATCTACCGATTTGTACTATTTCTTCAAATTTAATGATCTCTAAATCCAAATTTTATTAGATAATATTTAATTTTTGTTGTTTTATTTTTCTATTTTATTCTTTGTACTCACGTAATTCTCTTTACTAACTATTGATTAAATCCGTAAACCGAACGCTTGGTAATATTTTAGAGCTTTATTATTTTTCTTTTACGAAATTAATCCCACACTAAGTATTAAAAATGAATTATATGAAACTAAGACTCAGCTGTTTTTAAACTTTCACTAAATTATTTTAAACGCAATTATATTTAATTTTTCTTAAAGTCGTAATAAATTCAGTTCAACATAAAATATGAATTAAATCACATTTCATTTAAACAATTTTAATTAATTCACAGAAGCTAATTTTAAAATCTTTAAACAAATAACTTTATTAATTTTTAGAAATTTTCAAT
Organism: Halesus radiatus; assembly: GCA_022606495.2. Taxonomy (NCBI): domain Eukaryota; kingdom Metazoa; phylum Arthropoda; class Insecta; order Trichoptera; family Limnephilidae; genus Halesus; species Halesus radiatus. The sequence continues at coordinate 158,340 of JAHDVE020003997.1, forward strand.
ATTTATTAAATTATTATTAACTCTTTGAAAATTATAACACAAAACAACATTGCTGGATACTTTTTTCATGAAATACAAACAATTTAATTAATTCACAGAAGTAATTTTTAGTATCAACTTAATTATAATGAATTTTAAAAACTTCAATATTTATCAAACTATTATTGAATTAAATCAAACTATTGTTGAATCAATTCAACAACTATTCAAAAGAATTTATTTAAAACTTTATTTAATTGTAAGAAACAAATCAAAATGAAACTTCCTAAGTCCAAAAACAAAACAATTACTTAATATCGGTCAGCACGTAATTTAATTTTCCTCGCCCGGCGTACTTCGCGACTAATTCCATATTCCCTCATTACATTGCCTTATATACCTAGCTTAGAATCAAAAGGATTTAACTCCATTCCATACCTACATTAAATTATGTTCTCTATTAACTCGTAAACCTATATGTAAGTAATACTAATTTCGACTGTAATTCTTCAATGTAAATATTTAGATAACATCTGGCCCGCCTCTGAATCCATCACTTTCCCTCACTCCGGCCAGGATCGAATTTAGTTCATTCCTCTAGATCGCCCTGCTGTTCCTTATTATAGAATTGGAAATTTCTATTCATGTTTTTTTTTCTGAAAATATTATCTATCGCTTATTCTTTGGTCGCCTATGAACTCGGGTATCTCGTATTTATAGCCACTATGTCATTATTGAATTTTATTTAAAGAAGCGCCTTCTTCATATCGTTCAATTTTAGAAATTCCCTTAGTCCCTTAGTCCCTGTTATCTTGATATGCGATATCTTTTTATTTATGAATTTTCCGATGGTAACATGGTTTTTCTCTGATCTAACATGTGAATATTCGATTAACGCATATTTTCGTGCAATTCTCAATTGATCCTAATATTGGTGTAAACACTTTATAATTTCTTCCCCACCTCACCTGCCTGAGTTAATAAATATACCTTTCCAGAATGATTTTTCAATGTGTTGCACTGCTTCTTCCTGGTCTAGCTGTATTACACCTTTTGCATGTACCTATCGTCTGCTTATACTTTCATCCGGGTCGATTGATATCATCCTTAATTGATTTTTCACCACCTTTAATAATTTTATGTATTAATTTATTGGCGTTTTTACCTGCGATTTACCTACCCCAAACCTGGTAGATATGAGTTCGTTCACTTCTTTCCTGGCCACTCCCCTTTCTCCATTCCACTCTAACTCAATATCACATTAGATTATTGTTTACTATGGGTAATAATCATTACTTTTGTAAAAAAACCGATATAAATCAGAGTTAATCGAAAACCCATTATTTTTTATTACTTTTCCTTAAATAAATATTCCTATCTTCCCTGTATATTTTTAATTGTTCGTTTATCTCTTTATTGCCCGAGTTTCATGTTCATCTGATCGCTTGGATAAACAATTCTTGTCGCCTTGTTTACATTAGTCATTGACAACCTCAAAATTTTACCTAAATGTATCGAACTATATTCAAAGTAGTAGTCCATATATCTCAATATTTCTATTGAATTCCTTCAGTTTAAATTTTATAATTGATTGATACATTTCTCATCTACATTTTCATAATATCTGATGTCCCGAACCTACTCAATTAATACCTTTTATCACCTAAAATCAGCCTAGTTTCACTCCCTTGTAATTATCTACGTTCCTGAAATTAGAAAATTGTACTTCTATTTCACATTAGTCTCGCCTAAATCGCCTCTTAAGTTTGCCGAAGTTTCCATACTGTATAATTCTTGTTTCTTCCCTTTTTCATCTGTTGAAGCTATTGTTCTCTGAATTATTTTCTCTAATTCGTTGTTTTTCCGCTTAACCTTACATGACACGCCTCTCTGTCTAAATTCTAATGCAAACACACCTTTCCCCGTGCAAGATAAATCCTCACTTTGTAGTTTTTTTATTTGTAATTAACATTTTGCGTATTATTTTTACTTTCTACTTCCATTTTCAATGGTTATTCATCTCTGCATTTCCCATTGTTTCCTTTAAAGTTCACGACCTCTTCTCGTCCTGTTCGACCGCTAGTGAAATGTTTATATTATAGGCCGTTGATCTGAACCCTTTCGATTCACATAAATAATTAATATTTCCTTTGTCCTGTCACCACTAATTGTTGTTTATGTAGAACGCTCGTTTGATTGGTAACTTTTTCGTTGATTTCACCCAATCCTGTGATGTTTATTTATAAGAGGGAACACCTTCTTCTCACTGCCATCTCGTGGTTTTATGTTGCAACGAGTTTTATGAATCAAAATTATTGGATTATAATTCACTGTAATCAAACTCTCCACAAGTCGATAGATGTCGCTCCCTTAAGCTTTTCTAGCATGAAAGTTATGCATATAAAAAAAATTATTTTCCAGGGTTCTATTAAAAGAAAAGGATGATGGTTAGACCATTACAAACGTCAAAGAAGAGCACTTAGCGTACGTGCCAACATGCTCGCCGGGAGATTCAACAGGTGCAGTCCTCTGGTAAAGAAGCAACTATTCCAGACATACTGCATCAGCTTTTACACTAGTGAACTATGGACAAGATATACTCAAGGCGTCATGGACCCACTCCGATTACAATATAACTACGCTTACAGAGCGCTGTTCGGCCTCCCTTGGCGATGCAGCGCCTCACAGATGTTCGCAGAGGGATGAATGCATGGGTTCGCTGCTTTTGTGCGCCACAGAAAAGCCGAGACGAGTCAGCGCTACCGAATATCGGAAAACACTATTGTCTAGGCTAGGCCGTCGCCCAGTGGCAGGGCGCGCCCCTACATCATAGATGGAGAATTTCCCTCAGGCCACTGTAGCATAAGTCTTAAATATGTTATTTTATATTATTATTTTTTTTTTTATATTCTATTTCTAAATCATGTAATTTATTTTATTTTTTAATCAAAATAATGAAGCAGGCTGCCCTGAACTCAGTCTCAAATTAACCTTAGTATTCCATAGACCGCCACATAAAACTATTTTACATATTAGACAACAAACAAACGCTGCAGCAAATTCACTAATTTCCCGTATTCCCCAAACATTCAATAATATTTGGCCTAACTCTCTACCTTCATTTAAGAAATACATTACTCGTAACGTAACCAATGCGCACTCACAACTCTCCACTACAAAGCACAATTCATGCACGTAGGTACACATACGCGTTTAAACACACACATACACACACATACACACACAAACATACATGCACTTATAGACTATACATAATTTTCATTTAACGTTTTATCTTTTCCATTTATCATTCCCCAGCATGTACTAACCCCGCCCGGTAAAACGTATATAATCACTTTCCAGATACTTCATAGAGACATGTCATTAGTACCGATCCTTAAAATAATTTTCTAAGACCTTGTAAATCTGACATCACTCCTTCTATACATGTACTATTTGTTTCCAAAATAAAATATGATAAAATAAATACATGTAACAGAATCCTTTTGGAAAAAAACGTATAACATAAATATAAATTGAATTTGTTTGTGCTCAAATAAAGCAGGAAATAACTAGGCCTGACAACAGACGTAGTTCCGCGCTTCCCAAGAAACGCCTCGAGTGAAGTTGTGCGTTATTCGAATGCTAAAATAACAACAATGTTATATATTCGTACCTACTTATCAGAATTGTCAACGGGGTTTCCATTTAAAGATCCCGTTCCGCGGGTTTTCAATTTCCGCCAGCGGTTTACTCCGTATTACGTCCAAAGTGGGAAAAAGCTCGCTGAAATTTCTGAAACTTCGTTTTAAGTAAAGTTTTTTTTTCCGGGGCGTTCTCGCGAAGAGTAATGGTTAACATATTTATTCCGTTAAGTTACCAAACAACTCATTAACTGCAACAGTCACGGAATATAAACGACCAGAAGGGCGATTAATAAAACTTACCGACTCGTGTGCACAATTCTGCACTAGCCGAGCGCTTCAAAAATGCAATGGGGGAAATTATGAAACGAAAATTACGCGAAACACCCTGTTCAGTAAGCTTTTTTACTCTCGCAGCATATTTTTCACGGAACACAATACGGCAGCTTTTTATTCGGTGAGTACCAAAACTGATGACTGCTCGTGAAAATTTTATTATACATTGTACAGTCACAAATCGTAATGAAATAAACCAATTTACTACTTCGTAGGGGACTCCATTTCATTATTTTTTTTTTTTTTAATCATTGAAGATAATATTAACAACTCACAAAATGAAACATGAAAACGAAAAGGCACAGAAAAGAAAAAGATAACGCTAGGAACTGGAACTTTGAACTCAGAACCTCATGGTCTATCCGGAACCTTACACTCTAATCCACTGAGCTACAGCTAACCCAATCCGTTCCATCAATTTAATCTGTGTCGTCCTTCGATTTCCTAAGATCTGTTAATATCATCTGACGGTCTTCGTGGTCGAGTGGCTACAATCTTTGGATATGAATCCAAAGGTCGCGGGATCAGATCCCGGGGTGCGCAAGTAAATTTTATTTGATTAAATTGTGTTTTTTTCACAATTTATTCATTTTAAATAATGTGTAGTATATTTGCGGCACGTTACAGAATGATAGATACTTCAATTATAGCCCTGGTGAGAGACCACCATTCAGAATCGAAATTGGTGAGCAGATCTGAATTGCCAGGTACTTCCCCACCTACCTTCTTCCCCATTTCCTTCCTCTCCTCGAAACCTTCAGCCTGACAACATACCCCAATTGGGGATGCCATTGTCTCACTGGCTCCAGACGGTTAAGAGTAGTTTAGACCCTTGTGTGGTAATCACATTTAATTTATTTTTTTATTGATTCCCATATATTTAAGGCTGCTACCTTTTTATCATGACTACAAGATTCTACCGGAATTTACTTGTAATCTTTTGATAGTGTTGTGGGTATACCAATCCGATTTTTTTTTATAGGGGACATCTGTTGACTTTTTCTACGAATCTAGGATTAATATTCAATTTAAGAATATCTTACTGAAGCTTATATACCTCATCGTAATATATTTTTATATATTAATTATAATACTATTAATTGAATGATTTGTATTACGCCGTTTTTTCTAAAAAAATCGCCTCGAGGGCACTGTACAAATATTACTTCCTAGGGTTTATCTTATTATGTACAAACAGATACAGAAATATACTTACCTGGCAGATCACTCCAGATTATATTATAATGTTTGAGCTTGGAAAGACATGATTATGCATGCATAAGACAAAATATCGGAAAACACTGCATATTGCAGTTACCATTGTATTCTGATTTCTTTTATAATATTATACTTATTAGAAGGTTAGTGGGTAAAGAAAAGTTTGCATATATTTTAAATTTTACCTTTTTTTAAATTTTAAATGACCGATAGAAGCAAAAAATTTCTACTCGATATTTAACTGAAATTTTCTATAATAAAATTATATGCATTTATAAATATTTATAGTTATTTACTATGTCGCAAACTATGAAAAGTTTCAAACTTTTTAGTAAATTACTTTAGGTAAACTCGATAACCGAGAAAACATAAAAATATTATTATGAGAAACGAAATATACGCACAAGATAATCCAAAGAAAGATTAATGAATGGTGTATCACAGATGAATAAACCGCACTTTATAACTTCAAAATATACGTTACTGGAACGACTTCCGCAGAGTTTTTGTTTTAATGTTTTTTTTTTTCTTAAATGTATATTTTTTTTATTGTGTGTAACAGACTACGTATATTTATTGTCCACAAGTTGCCGCGAGCTGCGGCTTCTAAAATGAAAATTACTCCGATGATTGAGAAGCTCCGAAAGAAGAGGACACCGTAAGAAAAGTAAAGCATATTTTGCTGCAACCCGCGAGGGTGAAGCGTCCAAGATGGTTTCTCTTTGCATATTAGAAACGGAACAACACTCCTCGGTTATAAATAGTGTGCTACTATAACAATAGAAAATCTTTAAAAATAAATCCATGCAGTATACCTATAAGTCGGTGGTACGATATACTCGTATAAGTAGTTAATATTGTTTTAAATTATTGCATCTTAAAGACGACAGTGGATTTGGATCGCGTGTTTTTAAAACGTTTAGTAAAGCAAGAAAAATATTTACGATTTTGTAGTTCGCCAAAGCGAATGGACTCGCCTCATACCACTTCAACCATTTTCTTTTGACTACGAAATACAAGCTGGAAAACACGTAAAGGCCTCGCTAACGTTTTGCAAACCACCTTATGACTGGTGGCCGATGTCAAAGCATATTTCAAAAGTTTTGTTCGTCGAAAACTTACGGGTAAGAAGATAACCGAAATACACGATTTGCTAGAAAAGTTTTCCTGTAGAAATATCCATAAAGTTCGACGCGCGTGCCGCGGCGGAGTTCCTCCTTAATAAAATTACAAAATACATAACATTTTACATGTTTACTAATACCCATAAAAGGATATTAACATTCTCGTTAATATACTTTTATATTGGAGTCCTTTAATATATTTTAACATATTATATTACACTTTTGCGATGTTTTACTTCCCCTTTCGATATTGGTAATAATAATGAACAAACATGAAAATAATAACGGTAATATATACCTTTTTAATTTCGTTTATGGGCGAAACATTTCCAATGTCAACAGCCGTTAGAAAGCGGATTTCCAATAACGGTTTTCGAGTACCTAGCAATATAAGTTTTAATCCACTGTTTTGCCACTTTTTTGGTTTAATTGAAAATCACGAATAAAACTGCCTTTGAGAAAGATAAAATCGGCAGTTTTAAATAGTCATTAGTTTTATTAGGGCGTCTCGCGCCGGCCGTTGGAGCCGTGAGCTCACGCTTTATTACCGCGCCCGGGAACCGGACTTTGTAAATAGTTTTGTTACATGGCGAAAGTTTAAAAAGTGAAAATATTGAGGGCCAATTCGCTGAGATTCCTGAATAAATCGAATGAAAGTCATTAGGATTGGTTGGATTTCACAATTTTTCCTATTTTCTGATTTTGAATCTGTCAATTCATGGTGGAATTCCATATTAAAATGATTTTTTTCATTAAACCCTTGTAAATTTTTTCCACTTATTTATTTTCGATCGGACCGGTTTCACCCTATCACGGGCATCGTCAGACTGACACAATGAATATTAATTCCATGGTATATATAGCATCGATGTCGAGAGTGAGTTCCCCTGCTTTCTGATATTGTTTTTATTTATGACTTGAAATTTGTTTTATTGCTGACGGTACTGTTTACTATTATGTTTTTAAAAACTACTTTCAGGTTGGTTTATTATCCTCTGGAAGATGGATTACATTGTGTCTATTTAATGAATTTATATATATATATCTTTTTTAATTATATAAATTCATTCGTGTCAGTTTTTATTTGAACAGAAGGTTCTTTCTAGTTTTGTTATTTCCCTGTGATTTCCGTCTTGTTTGCTAAGATGAATTTTGTAGCAGTTATTGCCCTATAGTTACATGAACTACGGATAACCAGATACATTTTTGTTGGGTCTTTAAAATATGTTAATATCTTATGATAGGTACACATCAGGGTAATATCCTTCTTAGAGTTCCCCTCGGATGTCTGCGACAAAATTCCCAGTTACATTTTACCCTGGTATTTTATATGTGCTTCCTATTTACATTCATGGTTATGTTTCCGAAACTGTTGGATGCCTAGTCACCCTCTTCATAATTCTAATACATTCTCTTTTATTTATAGGAATTCATACATCATCATATTTATTTAATTTGCAAAAACAGTTGTAAAACATATCGAAAGCGATAAAATTACAAAAAATATAGATAACATAATTATATAAGTTGTAGCTCTACCTAACTGAAAACGCTCAAAAAATCTTACAAAAACTTTTCAATCTTAGTACTCTAGCTCACTCAAAAGTCAAGAGCAGCTAATGCAAGTAGGCACATAATATAGTTACACTTAATAACTATTTCGGGTTTAACCGTGTTGTAGGTCATGTGGAAAATATTCACATTTCCTGCCAGGCAGTTATTGAAGCTACTAAGTCTTCTCAGATACATCACCATTGGTAAGTTAGTTCTACACCTGGGAAGAAACTGTAGCCTGCGTTGGCGGCCTCGCGTGAAATTTTCATCGACGTAAAATCCTATTTATGCCAGGGTGGGTATTAATAATACACTGTTCAAGAGTTTATAAACCATAATCAGTATACACGCGCTTCTGTTAATACAATCCATAGCATGACCTAGGTTTTGATTTGCTCGATTGTACCGTATTCCTGGGGCGTCCCCGACTTCAACATCCATTTACATACGCGCTACTGACACTCTTTTCAACGTCAATCCTCTTTACTTATCAAAACAAGAAAGAGATGCTGAGGAAAGTGTCTGCATTTCAATCTATCGTGTAATAACTCAAATTGTGGACTTCTAATCTCGCCTCTTTTGACCTTAACATTGTAATGGCGACTCTCATTTGTGCTTTAAAAGTTGCTAAAGTGAATTTAAGTAATTATAATAATAGTTCCAACTGCTGACCTTCTACAAATCGCAACTGCGCCCCACTGTATAATTTGGTCGGGAGTACCTTCCGCAAAATATCTGAACAGAACCCTTGACTCAGTACAGAAACAGGCGGTCCGTTTAATAAATTCACCTATCTTCACGGATTTGAATCTTTAGAGCATAGGCGTCAGGTAGGAATACTGCCCTTATTCTACCGGTTTTTTAATGGAAAATACTCTGTATAACTATCGTCATTGATCCCTTCGGAACCAGTGCATAGTCTGGAAACATTCAAAGTGCGCGCCCCACATTTGTACACGGTTGACATTTGTCACATGACAACTGGTCGTTTCTAGGACTTTTGCCAGGCTCTATGTTTCCTCCCTCCTACAATATGGGTCTCTTCAAGACCTAGGTTCACTCCTTTCTATCTTCTAAAAGATCCTCCATGCAGCATCCCCAGAGATGCCATAGGCCTTGAGGTAAAGTATTTCCCCCAGGGCCTCATATTAAAAAAAATATATATATTTTGAATTAATTTGTCATAACAATATTCAAAGAACCAAACCAGGGTTCTTAGATTTTGTATTGCTGGCACCACAGTAAGAGCAGCAGATTCAAATAATGTATTATAATCAGAAAAAAACCCATGAATTGAAAAAAGGAGTTTTCTCGTAACGCTATTTTGCTATTTAGTGATATATTAAAAATTATTATTACATTAACATTTTTTTTTATAAAATGGTCAAAAACTCTATGTTAAGGCGATGCAATGGGAAGTAATGCAAAATCGTGTGTTTTCGGTTTGAGAATTTATTGGCCTACAAATATCATAGATGATTGAATTAAATACTGCAAGTAGATCACACTTTGGCCTTTCATATAACCGTGCGTTTTTTTGGTATGTCTTTTTATAAGCTTAGAAAAAAATAAAGTATGAGACACACAAAAAATGTTTAAAGCGCAAAATCTCGTACTTATGAACCCCTTTTCCAATATTTTTCTATTGTTCATTGTGGTAAATTAAGTTTTTTAGAATATGACCGTAAAACATTTTAATAATTATGTCTGAGCTTTACATAATATAATAAAACACGCATTTTGGTGATGTTTTTTTTACCGAAATCGAAGCATGCGGCCGATGTACAGCGTGATTTTCAACCTTGTCGCCACCTGCATAAGGAGCGCGTAATTTCGTTAAATTTTTAGTCGGCGGATGGCCTTAACTGAGGGGTTTGATTTGGCATTACCCATATCGTCCTTTGTGTCATAATCAGGGTGCATGATGTTATCATTAATAAAATTATGTTATTATTTTTAATTTATTTTTTGTTTTTATATATAGTATGGACCATGATTGTGGCTAATTGGAGCCACCTGATTCTTTAGGTACTTTGTAATATTTCGTATACAGTGAAAGGTTATTGTTGTCAATGTGTTATATTTATTTTTGTAATAATCTGTTTTTAATTTTGTACATAGGCAGATATTTTGGGGATTACCTACCACATCAATATTTAAAAACCACCTTATTTATGGATACATATTAAAAGTCTGGATATATAAAATTTCCAATTTTTTTCAACTACATATATGAAAGCCACCATAATATGATAATTATTTCGTTACTAAAGGTGTACTAATTAATAGCGGTACCAACATATGGCACTGATTGCTACATTTTTAAAGAAAGGCACGGCCTTTTTCAACAATAAAACAAACGAATCATCCCTTGCATTGCACACACATGCACATTTTTATATAAAATACAGTAAATATTAGAATATGACGTGCGCGTCATTTTAAATACTTAGTTTCGCCCTTTGACACGTTATAGCAGGGTGGTCGGTGGAGCTCGCGCGATCCTGTTATTCGTAGCTGGAACATCGCACGTATTTTTGAAAGTTTGGATTGATGACTTTAATTTTTAATTTTTTTAAATTTGCAAAAAATTTATAAATTTTAATATTATTTAGATGTTTCTGGGAATAAGATAGGGTAGGTAGTACTTATGTGCTCATATGGAATGCTGGCCTCTGTATATAGGTTTCATCATTATATTATTTCCCTTCAACTGCGAAGCTTCCCATCTCGACACAGGACTGCCCTAGTGAGATGACTGACTCATGCTATCCCTTTGTTGGGTATTCTTTTAAAAATATATTAAAAAATTATGAATGTGAAAAATTGCTCTTCTCTCTGCTGCTCATAATTTTACATTTCTGGAGAAACCTGCTAATGCTACCAAACCCTTTATGCCATACGAAAGAAGTAAATGCTTTTACGTAATGAGATAAAAATATTATTTTGTTGGTAAAATTAATATAATATGTAGTTAGTTCCCCATTCCACATATGCTTTAAGTTGTATAGTTTGGCAGAGCGTTCATCCCTGCATATTCTCATGATCTCTGAACATATAGTAGTTAAAGTGCGTACCTAATGTAGATGTTTCTTGCTTCTTTATCGCTGTTTTTTCTCTTCATCTGAGATAAAGAGATGATAAAAAGACAATAAAAAAGCTACCCGCAAAGATGAGCAAACTTTCTTTCAATCTACAATCCTTACACTTTTATCGTTGGCTTTTGTTTCCTTTATTTGTTATTTCCTCTTCAAATTTACTTACGGAAGAAATCTTAAAGGGATTTTATTATTCCGCTGTGAGCACAGAGCATACATTGTTCTAGAAGTGCCATAATCCCTCCTATCCATAAGTAAACCAGTATATTATTTCATGTTGGTTATGTGTTACATCCTAAATGTTGGCTCAAGACTGGGGAGGTACTAGAAACACGACTTAAATGTTTAATCATTAGCAATCTTGGATGCTTCAGATAATGTTTAATCACAGATGCAAAAAAAATCTACTTAAAAATTTATTTAAATGTTCGTACATGACAAGCAAAGTATTAGACAATCACTTTTTTCTGACAATACCTCGGGAAAGGTCGGTCACCCTTTTCTCTCTTATATTTACGTTAAATTCCTAAATTCCTCTGTTTAATGTATGTAGAAAATTTTCATTCGACAAAAATGTGTGTAATATTTCTTTTTCATTCCAACGTTACTTGAAATCCATAATCTTAAAAGAAAAAATTGTAAACAAAATTTATACACTGTTGTCAATTTGACTTTTGTTGTTTTATTTTTAACTGTGATTTATAAATTCTAGGCTAGGTTTTATTCTGTGTATTGAAGGCTATGCGTTTTTAGTTTAGAGTTTTTATAACTCAATCCTCACATGGAATTTTTTAGAGCTAAGGGTTGGCCGTCTGAAATATCGGGATGATTCCCTTTGGGTTTCACAGTGAGGCCTTTTCACTTGCAGAGAAAAATCATAAACGTAACTTTGGATTAGGATGAATTGTGAGAAAAGTGGTTTTCCATGATTTAGTCATAAATAATATAAACTTTCTTGTGGTTGTCTTATTTCATTCACATTATTAAGGTTCCAAGTGATTTTGGAATATTATTTATAGTCGCCTTAAAGTTACTTTTCAGGGGTGATTAGGCTCAATATTAAACATGACACCATTTGAACGGGCAGATAAACTAATGACGGTCTCCATGGTCGAGGGGTAAGACTCTCGACTACGAATCCGAAGGTCGCTGGTTCAGATCTCGGTATTCGCGAGTAAATTTTATTTAATTAATTCGTACTGTTTCACAATTAATTCATTTAAAAATAATATAAGGTATATTTGCGCACTTTCCAGAGTGAAATATACTCTCAGAATCGCCTTGGTGAAAGACCACTATTCAGATTTTAAACGTAGCTTGAAATAGCTTTTAGCCGTGTTTTGTGACCTTCAGATAGCCAGGTATTTCTCCACCTTCCTCTTCCCCTCCTCCCAATACCTCCAGCCTCACAACATTCCCCAATTGGGGATGCCATAGTCTCACTGGCTCCAGACGGTTGGGAGCAGTTGGGACTCTTGTGCGGAATTCATGTAAAACAAAAACAAAAAAGTGAATATGTTTATTGTAACCCTTCGATGGAAAGCGAACCTGAATTTTTTTTAAAGCAACCCCACACAGGAGGCCCTGGGGAAAATAATTTCCCTCAAGGCCTAAATCATCTTTGGGGATGCTGTGTAGAGGGTAGGAAGGAGTGAACTTGGTTCTTGAAAAAAACTTATGTTATAGGAGGGAGGAAACACATAGACCAGCAGATTATTCCACAGCCGAGCTGTTGAACACAACAACGAGTCGTAGAAACAAGCCGTTCTCATTTGACAAATGTCAACCGTGTGAAAATGTTGAATGCGCATTTGGCGTGTTTTCCGACTATGTACCGGTGCCGAAGAGATCAAAGACGCTAGTTAATCAGAGCATCTTACATTAAAATACCGGTAGAACAAGGACAGCATTCCCAGTTGACGTCTGTGCTCCAAAGATTACAATCCGTCTTTTAAGATAAGCGAATCTATCAAACGGACCGCCCGTTTCTGCACAGAGTCAACGAGTTTTTTCAGATATTTTGGGCTGCCGACCAGAGGTGGCTGCCAAATTCTACAGTGGGGGTCACTTTCGATTTGTATGAGGTCAGCAGTTGTGTACTATTAAAGTATCTGGGGGCCTTATACAATACGCCCAGCGTCTGAAAGGATAACTTTGCTCTGGCTACCTGAGCTGGTCACTTAAGGTTACACCAAGCATATCAATAGAGGGCTTGTTGGGAGTATTGCTTCCATTAAATGAATTATATAAACCGAATTTAAATACGACACTATTTAGGCATTTAAGATATTTTCCACGTCAGAAGTGTTTGTTTGACTAGAACAAAAGATCCAGTTACAACACTTTTCATAATTTATTGGATAATGGATAATGTAGCTTTTTTTAAAAACCTTGATCGGAAATTCAACGAACTGTGTATTTAAATAATAATAAATACATACACGTTTGAGAAAACTTTTTTTTCATAAGGCACATAATATATCGTATTGAACATAACACGTTTTTCCACGTGTAATATATTTACTAGGAAGCCGAACAGTTCCCAAAACCCATAACACGATACGGTGCCTGTGATATATGACCAGTGGACGTGCAACTACGATGTGAAAAATGCTGCAATTCATCCTGCTGAACCAAACATGATGAAAGAACACTTGAATGTGGAAAAAAGCATACGAGTATTTTATCATAGCACCTATAGTAACATACACATTAGAAGAGTTTCCTCTGGCGTTCCAAGCATCTCTAGAAGTACCCAGCGTCTTTCTCCGCCACGTCTCTATCCTATCTCTACCCTGGAATATCAATATCGTAATCTTGCATTACTCGATCGTCATAAAATAAATAATAAACTCACGTACACAAACAGAGAATTCATTAAAACGTCAGGTAACGTATGTACATACACACACTTAATACAACAACGTGATAACACACATTTAAATAAACACCATACATACACGATACGGCAAGCAATTCATTAGCTACGAGGGGAGCAGTTTATATCATTATTGCCTTCCAGAAACAATAAAAAGAAAAAAATCTAAACGTATTTAAAAATATTTTTTCCTTCCTAAATTAAATAAAGAAAATAATAATTAAAGTGTTTTTATTTAGATAACCATTCTAGTTAAAAAGCTAAAATGTAATTTTCTGTTTTCTGTACTAACAAAAAAGTTTTAAAAGTTATTTTATTTTATTCGGAAAACCAACAGTTTACAGTAATTATTATGTATGGTAAAAATATTTAAAAATGAAATAATAATAGGTTTTCACTTAAGTATTTAAATTACTCAATAAAAAAAGTTACAAGGTTTGCCTATGAGGTTAGGATGATGGGAGGAAGGGGAAGGGAAACTATCTAGTCTGTGTAGAGTAATATGTATTGTGTGAATGTTATTTATTGATTTTTGGTTTGAAACCATAAAAGGCTGAGTTAAATAAGTCGAACTCGTTGTGTGAAGTGTTAAAAATGTGTGAGGCGCTGTGAATAAAGGTGTATTGTTTTGAGTTAGTGTTGCATTGAGGTAGGTTTAGTGTGTGGTTTGTCTGTAAGGCACTCAGAATTGAATTCATTCAAGTAATTCAGGGCAATCTATCACAGGGACGTATCTATTGCAGACGTACTATTTTTTGTAAAAACAGTACGTCTGCAAAATTTCTGCGGCTTTCTAGTGACGAAATCCTGAAAAACGCGGCTGACTCCCCGTGTCTCAAGTAGGGACAATAGCCCCGAAAATCAACGTATCGTAGAAAACGGTTTTGTAGTTTCTCAATCCTTTCTGTATGCGATATATACCTGGGATTCCAGACTTGAGAGGCATACTTCAAAGAATGTATGCAGTACAAACGCGAACTACGCCATTTTCATTGTTTACCTTTTTTAAAATGTTTGCAGGTTCTGAGTATAAAGCCAAGTACCTTGGAAGCTTTTGCAACCATTGATTAATGATTTATTTTGAAGATGCGCCTCTATATCCACATTTTGTAGGCTTGTCGTATTAATATTGGCTTGTTTTATTCTCCGTGTATCCATCCCGCACAGAAGAATAAAAAAGAAGAATAAAGAAAACGTAACAGCTTTTTATAATAATTCGTGACATTTAAACATTTTATTTCATGATCCATCCGCACGTATAATTTCATAATACAAATTAATTTAAATTAGAAATAGGACACTGAAAATGTTTCCAACTCGCCATGAAAATGAATTAATTGGGTTTATATCCTTTGCTAATCTGCCTAATTACTGAAGTTGTTCTGTTACGCCAACTGAGGTATCAAACCGTCAATATTGAATTATTTTGTTTAATCTCCAAGCTTTTGCTAAACTAACAATGCCTTAACGGTACCTGCCTCGCCTCCTGGATAACGTAACATACAAAATTCAGATAAATAATGAAAGAATGTCATCCGAGATAATTCCTCAATAAGCTTTCGCTGAAGATTTGCGATTAATGAAAAGTCCACATTTTCAGGCGTATACTGGTTTTCAGGTGGCTAAAACGAAGCATGGATAAACGGGTGACGTGCCTATAAAGATAAAGAGAGTTCCAGAATAACAGAAAAGCTTAACTGTTTTTGGGTAAAAAGGGTGATATTTGCCCTTTGTCTAATCCCCAGAACTTTATTAATAAGTACATTACAAATTCAATAAAAAAATAATAATAAATAATTAAAAAAAATGTATTTTCTTCAACAGTTGTGCAATAATTTTGTGGCATATTTATTAATAAAATGAATGTGAAGTATTTTTTTGACACCACTGTTTACTATATAAATATCAAAATGTATAGAAAGCGATGCTTTTCTCATCAGGATATACAGTATAATTAATAAGGAAGCTTCGCTTTCGAAATATCTTTTACGTTTATATATTAAAAGCGGTATAAACCAAATACTTCATATTAATTTTTTTTAAAGTCATTTTGTATTACCGCTATTTAATAAATATACATCTATACGTTTCGAAACCATTGTTAAATAGTCATCTCTTAAATTTATTTTCACGTTAATACTTATATTCAGAATTATCATAGTTATTTTGGTACATCGGATATTAGTTGATTTTGCTTACATTTTTATTTTTTCTTATAAATGTAATAATTACAATTTTGCTTATTTTATTTAAATTAAATTTTTACACTAATTCCCAATTATTTACCTCTCTCACCACTTATTGTTATTTCTTTTCAATGTTTATAATTTGTCAATGATTAAATGTCATTATTTTTCAGTATAAATTGTATCCTGAACAGGGAACCGTTAGTTTCGAAACATATAGATATATATATATATATATTTATTAAATAGTGGATTAAACAAAATAATGTTTATTATTGAATTTAATATGATAAGACAAAGCGAATTTGAGTTTATAAAAGAAATAATATGGCAGGTCATTTTTTATTATTTTTCGATAATGTGAGCGATGCTGTCGCCAGAAAACGTTTTTTTAATTGAAAATATTAAGTTCGTTGGAGATTACATACGTTGACATAAATATTGTACAAATTGCTAGTCATTATCAATGTACGAGTAACATATCTTCGTATTTTTCCATCTCGCCCTACGTAATTTAATTTTACCCCGTGTATAATGTAAATCAATGTTTCCCAAACTTACGTACGACATGTTCAGACACTTCCGGTGATTCTATGGGTTACCTCGATAGATTTGTAGAAAACGATATTGATTCTTTCTTTAAAGGTAGACATAGAAATTTAATGAGAATTCGCGCACACAGATGGCGTTCATTTTCACACTTTCAGCAACTAGTGCTTTTAAATATTGATATTTTTTGGTGTGTATGCTGTGTGTATAATTAATCTAAAATGTAAATTATTAGATATAGGTCTATTTATTAAGGTATAGGTTAAATAAATCATGTTGTAAAGCGCCCTTGAGGTGATTTTCTCACGGTAAACGGTGCTATAGAAATAATGCATTTATTACTATTATATTGCTCCATACTGCTACATGCTGTTAATATATAAAAATTTAAGATAACATAAATAGAAAAAGAAATAGAAAAAAACCATTTTAAAAACAACATAACGTTGAATGTTGAAAAAAAAAAGAGATTTAGAAAAGAAATAAGTAAAATAAAATACTAATAAATACAAATCGTAATACATATACACATATATATATATATATATATATATATAAATATAAAGTTGACTGCAGTTTTTCGTCGTGTTACAGAATTGGAAAAATATTCAATGAACTGTGAAATTTTACTACAATTCCGTTGCTTCAATTTACAAAGAAAGTTCACGCATGTGACCCACGCACCACAACTTGAAGAACATTTCAATACGACGAAGACTGCAGAGCAAACTGTGAACGCGGTTAGGTGGGCCGTACCTTCCGTAAATAAAGGTATTTAAAATATTTTATTGCGAGGCTTCTCGATACACAAATAAGCAGATTGTCCTCGGCCGCCCTTCTCGAGTGGCCGAGGGCGGAGGGCGGCCCTACCCACCTTCCTACCTACCCTGGGCAGCATCCTTTTTGGGTTTCGCGCGGTATAACTTTACCCGCCGCAATTTAAAGCTACGTAACAACCCTAACAACCCTAATAACAAAACTCTTCATGAGGCTGGCTAGTGGGTGAGCGGAAATAAATCAATCCCTCGAATAAGCTCTTTATCACGGATATGTTTTAATATTCCCACCACCAAAAGTAATATGATAATACTGTAATCAACCTTTTGCATAGCCTCTCAGCGTCCATCATGAGGACATCTAAATCTTATCTTCTTTCAGTAGGAATTGTTCTAATATTAATTATTAAAATTATCTTAAAAAACTTTGGAAGTACCTAACGGATATTAGAAGAATTTAAATTACCTACATTTAAAAATCTATACATTAAAACGTAAATATTTCAAATCATGAAAGAAAAATATGAATACCAATTTTTAACTGAAAACCGTACCCGTCTCAAATATGTTTTTCCTCGCCCAAAATTAAATACTTCATTTGCACAAATACAATATTCGATTATTTTTCAATCGACAACCGGAAGAGATCAAAATCATTAATGATAGAATCCAAATATTTAACTCCGTCAAGAAATATTTTAAAGATAAACTGAACAAAAAAATGGTTCCGTTTGAATTAACCTTGCAAATATTCTGAAACTTACTTGTTTTCTATAACATTTATTTTTTCTTCTAAATACATATATTTCCATTTATTTATAAATACGTTATCTTAGTTATGATATATAATGTAAATGTCTCTTTACACCACATTTACTATATATATGTTTTTTGTTGTTGTTCTAAATCAAACCGTTATGTACCTACTATATGTAGATGCCGTAAATCATATTACTTGACCATTAATAATTAATCTTCACTCCTTTTCTATCCACAAGCAAATGCTTCTAATATAAGAGTATTGTTAAATCTGCCATTATAATCTGTAATATAAACTATGTAACAAAAATTTTAATTAAAACTATATTTAAAAAATAAATTATATTTATATACGAGTATATGAATCGTTGGCTACGAGGAAAAAGCGCAACATGGCTAATAAGTAACTCCGGTTAAAAGATGATTAAAAACTATATGTATTCATACAGATCAACGAACGATGTTTCTAAATATATAAGTAGAATTTATAAATCTTTATTCAAAAGCGAATAAAAAACCATCTTATCGAAACCCTCTATGCAGTTGGTATCATTGGAATGACGTCATGCGGTTGAACGCCATTAATTTTTTCTGGGTAAATTCATTCTGTGTGACTGTATAACGCTTGTGTGACTTCACGCGGTTACCGATCGGATTCTGGTCAATTTAGTGGGTTTTAAAAAAATCTTACTTTGAGAATTAATTTAACTATGAAAACGAACTTTAAATAAGTAAATTTATAAATGAGCTGTATTTCATTATTACCTCAAAAATCAATCGTTGTAATTGTTTTCATTTTAAATTTAGTAATTAATTGAAATATATATTTTTTTTAAATCCAATAAGGAAGTGGAAGAGCTAGTATAAGGGAAAAGAATAATAAGAAAAGGATGAGTTTCATCACTCAAAAAGCTGTGGAATATGTGTAAATAAATATATCATTTATCTATATATATATAATGAATGTGTGTCTGTCTGTCTGTGATCGATTTTCTTGAAATTTGCTGGACCGGTTTCGCTGAAAATAGCATACTTTGTTCTTATTAGTGCCGGGGTGATTTAGAGAGATTTTTTTATTGATTTTTACATATTGAATGACATACAATATGTAAAACTGTTGTTAATAGGGTTTTAAAATTAGTATGAAAAACATTGAAACCGCCAGTTGTATTGAGGTTAGCCCATAGATATACCAATCTGGTTAGCCACAAATTACATATTCAAAAGAAGAAGATTTGTTTGGGTAGAATATTTTCAAAATGCAAGACACAAGTAAGTACCTACTTGCAAACTTTATTATTTAGATAACTAACTAACTAACCATCACGCCGTTTCGCCGCAGGGGTAGGCAGAAAGGACGAACCGCCAAACAACTCGATCTTGGCACACACTTATTGCTTCATTCACATTCATCCATCGTCTCATACATTTTCGACTCAAGTATTTAATTCACATGATCGTGACATGTCTTCTTCCTTCCTTTAAAATATAAATAACTTAAAACAAAAAGACATTCCTTTAAAATATAAATGTTTGGAAAGGAATAAAATCTTCAAATGAAATAGTAATAGTCCACATAAGGCATTACTTTGGCTGTTAAATCAATTATGGCACCCAAACGACAAGCAAGAATTCACAATTTCGTAATAAACAGACTAAACAAATCAGAGAAAAAACAGCGTTTTTTGACTCGTACATATTTAACACATCCTGTAACAGAAGCAGGGCCGTAAGGTTCCCTAAATAATTTGCCCGGAAACTTTTGAATACCAGTGTGATAATTTTTCAAATGTAGACGTGGGGGGAGTTATTAATAGGTTTCCAAATGTTTTTGCGGCTCAACATTTCGTTGTTCTCAAACGAATGCGGCCCTGGGTACTTAAATGCCTGAATTGTGTTCCCGAATAAATATGCGTGGGGTTTTGCTTGTTTTAGGGAAACTGTAAACATGCACTCAATTCCCCGCTGTCTTTTATAAGTACAGACCCTAATAACCTTTAAACTGTAAAAACAAAGAACAAACCTGTTCAAATTCATTAATACGCCCCAGGTTCCCAAATTAAGTCGCTTGATGCCTTATTTATCTGTAACTGGAGCCAAAGTTTTGATTTTGATTTAAAGACGGGTTTTATAAATCTTTTAATTTGATTTAAGCTGGAATTTTTCGAAAGGAATCAATTAGACGTAGAAAATTTTGAATGTATTCTTAAATTTTTTTTAAAAATTAACTCCACACAGGAGTCCTGAAGAAAATAATTTCCTCAGGACCTGTGTTATCTCTTTGAGGATGCTGTGTGGAGGGTCTTTTTGAGGTGAGAAATGAATGTTGTAGAAGAGACTAAGCACAGAGGCCGATATATCGTTCCAGATCCGTGCTGGTGAAGTCATGAACGAGTCGTAAAAACGACCCGTTCTCATGTAACAAATGTGAACTGTGTACGAATTTTGGGCACTCGTTTGGCATGTTCCCAGGCTATGAACTGGTTCCGAAGGGATCGATGACGCTAGTTCCACAGAGTATCTTTTATTGAAATACGTGTAGAATAAGGACAGCATTCCCACCTGACGCCTGTGCTCTGAAGATTCAAATCCGTTTACTAAGATAGGAGAATCTTTCAAACACATGATTGGGTCTCTGAAATATTAAAATCGACCAAGTTTGAAATTTGTTCATGTTATTTATAAATATATGTTACAATACACATACATAACTCGTGTACTATTGTTCTATTTCGTATTTATGAAAGGTTGACTTAGTGTTACCTTTGTATGATTTAAGAAACATATTTTAGGTACTTAATTTATTTAGACTTATTTTATTTTCGTTTAAAAACTTTTTTTTTTGTAATGTTGAATTTCTTTTGACCTTTTGTTCTGACATTGGATGAGGTTCATAAAAGACTTTGGAAAGGATACTGGAATGAGGAAATGATAACTAAAAAAGGTTAAGCGAAGTAGTAAGTTATAAAAATCATTTAAAAGTGTTCGTAATTAATTTAATCCTTAAATCAGTTTTTCCAAAGCTATTATATTCCAATGTTATTTGATTCAGGGCCTCTTAATTGGAGCAAAAAAATATCTGATATAAATACAATAATAATACTTGTATAATATCAATTTATAGCCAATTCAACAAACACACTTTTAAAGCAAGATTCAAGATGCAGTCTATCCGTATTCCTACACCTCTATGCGTCTATCTCTAGCACATAATATTTAGCTAACGGTGTGCACTCTATTTGAAATAAACAGAACAACTTAAGTCAAATCCCTTATTCACTTCTCAAAAGCTTTTCTTTATACCAACTACTCGGAAAGCTTTTATAGTGAACTTTCGCTTATATTTTAAATCTCCGGATTCGAAAGATTTAGAGGAAGTAGACGTTAATATTGTCGTATTAAAACTTTTTTACTTTTGAACTCTCCGGTGAAAAAATGTTAATATTTTTATTAATATAACCTGCGTTCTAAATAAACTCATTAATTATAAATGACATCATAGTCGAGAATACGTTAAATTTACTTGTATAAGCGTGGGTACCTGAATTGAGGTATGCAGTGAATCTAAAGAAAGTGCGGAATGGGAGAAGGTTCAAGAAACGCATCGTTTCTGAACGGTGTCCTTTCGCGAAGGTTGTACCGACAGAATCTACTGCTCTGGTACGTGCAACATATACTCTGTTCTGTTTCTACATTAATTAAAACATATAAATTAATTTTAAATATTGGATATTTATTTTATCTGCTAAGAAATAGTTAATAAACAAAATAATTTCGGTTGTGATACGAGTACAGAGTACGTAACTCAAAGTAAATCTCTAGTTCTAATATTCAAATCAATTATTAAAAACATAATTTCGGATTTACTTCTAAAATTCAGAACACATTATTGTTTATTTTTATTTTGATCCATTTTATTAAATTTCAAAACAGAAAATGTAACGAATAAATGGGTTAAAAAAGTGAAAACAAAAGCCCCGATACCTTTTAGAAGTTTATCAACGGGTGCTTCTAACATTGAAAAAATTATAAAAGGTAATTAACGTAGATTAATAAATATATATAATTAATTGATAAACTAAAGTTCTTAAAAACTTAAGACAAGATTTTTGTGCATAGCGCAAAGGGTAATAATTATTATTTTTATAAACAATAATTATTAATCTAAAACACTCATCCAAATTGAAAAAACCTTCCGAGCAAAGATAAATGTCGCCGGCAGGACTCGAACCTGCACCCTTCTCTAATGTCCGGTTAGATGGGTTTGCGATAAGCCGACGTAGCTCAACGGTAGAGCATCTAACCGGACATTAGAAGGGTGCTGGTTCGAGTCCTGCCGGCGACATTTATCTCTGCTCGGAAGGTTTTTTTCAATTTGGATGAGTGTTTTAGATTAATAATTATTGTTTATAAAAATAAATATATATAAGTTTACATATATGTATACATTACCCACAAACAAATACACATACACGCATACATACGCACATACACGATATAAAATAAAATTATTATTTTATTATTTTCAGTTAGTAATGAATTTATGCCACCGTACTTACATACAACTATGCCGACCATTACACAATAAATGGTAGTGCAATGGTAGGCATAGCTGTCTTCCAAGCAGTTTATCGGGGTTTGATTCTCGGAAGTGTCAATTTTTGTTAGTTACTTTTTTTTCAGTACATTGATTTTTATTCTGTGATTTTTCATGGCCTTTAATAGTCATACGACTTACAAATCTTCAAAAGACACACTGAAATTTAAACGAAATATTTCCATTCAACACGAAGAAAGAACTGAAAATCCGATATTTGAACCAAAGGCGTCCTCGTTTGCTCCAACATGAAAATACCATTTGAATGAATAAGGGGCAGTACATCGGCTACATATTATTACTTTTTATCTTCCTAGCACAGAACATAGCACAAAGCAGCCCGAGAATGGAGATATCTCCTACATACATAATGGAGTATAATGCAGATAAATCGATCACGGTAACGTAATATTATAACCGACATCACGTGTGGAATCCGGAGCCCAGTTTCCGGGACACGTGTTCCCAACACTGGCCGGATGTTCGATGGGAGTTAAGCTTTGCAGTGCGCGCTACCTCTGTCTCAAAAGCTTGAAAGTTAATGAAGTTGGATTCATATATGAACGCTGACTCTGTAGTAATCCCGATTAGATTAAAAAAAAATACTTTTTTCTTGTTTCCATCTCATTTTCGACAATACCGTTAATTTTCCAGATATAATTTTGCTTATAACGTTAATGAGTAAGTTTTTTCATTTGCAAATATTGTTTCATCTTTGAAAATTGTAATTATTCAGTATATGTGGCAATTGTCTATTATTGAGTGGAAGATACTTCAGTACCATGCGGGTTAAAGATCACAACGTTGCTTTAAATAGCTCTAGCCGTATTTGGTGACCAGATCTGAAGAGACAGTTACTTTACCAACTTCTTTTTTCCCATCTCATTCCCTTCCCCACTCTGGATAGTTGGAACTCTTGCAGAGTATTCACATTTTGAATGTCTACACAGTAAGCAATAAGACGTATCTGACAAACTTTGACAAGCGATTCCTCGTTAATATTTTACATGTCGCCACTGACAAGGGAAACCAAAATGAAATCCACGTTTCAAAAATATTATTAATCTCAGGAATCACCGATTAAAGTCTGCTGATGGTTTGGCTATTCAATACCAACAGTATCGCATCGTGCAGCGATGTTCCCCCAGGGGAACTAGTAAAGTGATCATTCTTCAACAAGTCATCATCTGCTGTTGGAACGTGTCCACTTTCATGCAAAAAAGAGTACTTACATAAATAAGTTTTATTTTATTGTGACAACTGTCTCGGCGTTCAAAGCCAGTTGAAAGTGGCTTTGGACGCCGAAACAGCCGTCACAATAATAAGAAAATGAAATACTTGCAGAACTTGACCAAATTATTAAATTTGATCTACTCTATATATTTATAAAATTAAAGGGAAAGAATTAAACTCAATAATAATTAATGAACTAATTATCATTTGAAAAACAAAACATTCTAGATTTAGTTGTTAATAACCACCCCGAAAAAAAAAAAGAAAAATCTTTTAAAGATCGTAAAATGTTTTGAATTATTTTGATTGACCGGTATCGCCAACTCTAATTATAATCAATGTGTATCATGTTACGTTACGTCAAGGAATCGAGTATATTTTCTTATCGAGTATATTGATAACTTACATAATGTGTACATCAGCACTAAAGAGATAAATTGATAGACGTGTCTTAAACACAGATAAGAAAAAAAAATGAGATTACCAATTTACATTGTACATTTCGACTCCTTTTTAACACAAGAAAAAAAAACGGACCCTGTTTAGGGCACACGGACACGCCCACAATACAGTTCTATCGTTTCATTTCTTCAGTCTCTAAAGTAGTTGCACAGTTGTTATTGACAACTGAGCAACATATTTACAACACTGATTATTGTTTACTTGAAAAAAAACTGAATATTTTAGATGATTTTTGCCCTCCAAATCGAACTGAACCCTTACCTGACTTCCATATCAAAAAACATACATTTCTTAACGAATACGCCATAAATTTCTTAGAGCGTGTTTAAAGTAAGTGGTCGCTGCTCGGAGCCCAGCTTCTGAAAGAAGTAACATCTTTAAGGATAATAGAGTAGGCATGCATTATTCGGCTCACTTTGGAAAACCGGCCGCCAGAATTTAAGATGGAAACTTCCATCGCTTTGGTTCATTAATCAAAACTGAGCTCGTGGCCTCTTTCATTGAATGCCGGTAAGAAAAACCAAAAGAAAAACGCAAAGTACTGCTTTTGGATTCTTTGTATAAAAATGAGATTAAGGTCCTCCTAAAATGTGGAACTCAAATAAATTACTCAACTTTCGAGTGGGATTATTTGAATATTTATTTGGCCTAGAGAACTAATGACGTTCGGGGTATTTTTATCTTTTATACTTAAACAAAAGCAAAGCGTTTGTAAAGATATCTACTAATTTACCTCCGAATCACAATAATGTCACATTTAACGTACAGAAAAAAATCTAATAAACCAAGGGATCATTTTCATTTACCTTTTTACAAATACTACTTTCATTATAATAAAGATAATCTTCAAACAATATCGGAACCGAAAAATTATCAATTTATTTCGTAAGAAATAAAGTGATAATTTTGTTTCATTTCATAAATCGTGAGCATACAACGAAAAGTGGCCAAGTCAAAATCCATGTCTGATTGCAATCTAAGTGAAGTCCTTTACATAGACACAAACTCGCAGCTTCGTAAGTCACGATATTTTTTTACGTATATGAAACAAAATATGCTGTTGTTAAAAAATATCCTAACTTACTAAACTATTAATCCCCAATCTCAACCTGCCAAAAAAACGAGGACGTTTACATAGCCATTTTTCATTGTATGCTCACGATTAATTAAATGAAACGAAATAATCACTTCATTTCACAATATTGTTACGTAACGGAATTCGATACTAAATACTTCTAGTCTTTCGCGCATAGATATCGAGCCGTTTGTTAAAAAGTCGGCGGATTGTCATCTGTCGCAGCCTTGCCGCCCGAGCGACGGCCATTTTGGCCCAGATAGATGCCGCCATCAGTACAGAGAGGTGGTGTGATCCACACGTGCTCCTGCTCCAGCACGCCATTTGCAATGGCGTCTTCTTACCGTAATTTAAAAGCCCTAGCTACTGTTAACCGGTTACCTGTGCGGTCCCTAAATAGTGGACCGGATTTGTGAACTAATATGTCGACACCATTCCTGCCTGGAGCTGTCTCAACTCCAGACCGATGCCCTAATGTAAGTTGTATTTAAAATCTCTTTTTGCTGTGCTATAATAAACTGTGTTTTAGAGTAACTTGCCCGATTTTAGTTGTACTAGAGAGAGAAAATTTTAAATCAATAGATAGGGTATGTATTGCCAAATTAGTGATTCAATTGCCAAATTCAATTGCCAAATGTTAGTGATTCCCCATATGTACAATCTGTGATTGCCCTTCGGTAAATAAACCCTGTCTAGAAAATGCATATCTTTTCATTTGGTAGTTGAGTACCTTTTCACCTGAGCCGGTATGAGGCTGAAACGCGGACTCCCGACCTTTTTAGAGAAGAGATTACACGTCCGGCCGACTGAGCTACCCAGGTAAGCCTGAGTCAGGCGCCCTTCGTCTGGCCTCAAGGTGAGTTTAACCTAACCTTTCATAACTTGTAACCTCACGCAGAACCTCTCCCAATATTACTGCCGCCCTTGAGTGGGGCTCGTTCCTCAGTGATATATTATATGAAACATCGAATAAAGAAAAATACATCAAATTCGAGTTCAAAAGTGTTTCAAAATTCATTTCATCGTTTTTTGCATAACAGGCTGTGTCCATTTACTATACAGATACAACACAACAAACAAAAATATATTGCGTCTCAAAAATTAAGATTATCATGTATCTTGATACCTTCAGGGTTTATATTGATGATATCAAGAGAGATGTTATTTATCAGCATCATACCTTGTATCATGCTCTGCTGAGCTAACACGTTTGTTCTGCTATATATAATAAATAGCAGGGGTGGTGCCACCCCTGGTAGGAATTGTTTGGTACAAAGAACTTTTACCACTCCTATAAGGAGGTATGTTCTTTCTATCAAATTGTGTATGATTTTGTACGCTATTATTGCAAGGGCCCCACTCCTAGAAACAGATTTTAGTAGCGTGTCTCTGAGAGCAAATTTTCGTGGTGCATAAATTGCGTGTACTCGCCATGTATTCTCATATACAAATACCGTGTACTCTCAATTATTATTTTTTTATTTCGATTAAATGGAATAGCGATATATGATGTCAGGCAGTGTAAAGGAGGCAGAGAAACAGGGCGCGTGTTAAAAAGTAACAGTAGTAAATGGCAAACGTAGTCGTCTAAGTGCCAGAACAGATGTTCTGGCACAGGGTAGCATGACAAGAAGGAATGAAATGAAATTTCTAAAACAGTAGATATATTTGATTACTCTTTAAATAACTTAAAAACTTTTGTATACCGATCTTCCCAAATCTTTAAAATAATAAAATAAGAAATTTTATACTGTAAATTGATGGGTAAGCTGACGCACAATAATTTATTTTTATTTTTAAATATTGTTTTTTCATTGACTCTTTCGGGGCCTGAACCAAAAAGTACTAAGTTATCCACTACAATGAGTTTCTTTCGAAACGACATGGAAGGCACTTGTATTATCTATTCAGTGATGTCAAACCACAAAGGTCTTTTGTATTTAAATTTATTTCGTATTTCAAAGGACATTATTTCACTCCTACGTAACACATCAGATTCCAATCTAAAAATATTTTTTTTCCAACCAAAGGCAACAAATTTAAAAAAAAAATCGAATAAAGTTTACAATTTTCTTTTTTTTGGGTGAAAAAGCGTTCCCTTTGCAGGCTTTTTCTTTTTCCTATTAATTCTTATTAGCTATGGTAGACGTGTGGAAAATGTACAATTTATAATCAAAATGCAAAAAGAAAATTGGTTTAAAAAATTATAAAATGGGAAATGATCAATCTTTCTTCCCAATTACGATTTTTGATATAATAGTAATAATCATAATACTTGGATGATTTGTATAGCGCCGTTTTTTGTGAAAAATCACCTAAAGGGCGCTGCACAAATACTACTAGCAAGGGTTTATCTTATTATTTACATACACAGAAAACATACTTACCTGATAAGGCACTCCAGATTAAAAAGTTAAATTACAATGTTTTGGGCTGAGATGATATGACTTTGCACGCACAGGACACATATATTAGAAAACACTGCACATTGCATGACATTAAAGTTACTGTTTAAATCCTATTTGTCATTAATATTATATACATTAGAAGGTTATTGGCAAAATAAGAGTAGGTATTTATTTGAAACATGATTTTATTTGAGATATTTGATAATAATTATTTACATTTACAAATATTTATAATTATTTGTTTATTAGGTAACTGAACCATTCATGGATATGACTGTCCGAAGAGATGAGTTATATAATTGTATTATGATCGATAATTGCCTTCTATTCTTCATTTCAGACAAAGCCTACATTAATTATTTTAAATGACAACTTTGTATTACCTGTGACCTTTAAGGTGATTTAAATATTTCGACTATATCTCCTTAGCTTTGAAGCTACTCTAAAGCCATTATTAAAGGTTAAAACCAAAATTCAACTGTATAATTTAAGAAACCTAAGTTTTCCTCCTTTTGCATAATTTTATACATATGTACAATTTGGATTAATTTATTTTATACTGGGTATCTGGATATACCTATGAATTCCGAAAAATATATTTCAATTATCTTTTAAAAAATCACATTAAACTCCGTAAATGTAAGACAATTTTTTATTTATTTAGTAACCAATCGCAAGACCACTCCCAAATGGACAGTTTTGCGTAATTTACGAACATCAGCAGTCAGCGAAAGAGCAGCTACGTGCAATGGTCCGACGGCCTCCATGGTTGAGCGGTAAGGCTCTCGACTACGAATCCGAAGGTCGCGGGTTAAAATCCCGGCGTGCGCAAGTAATTTTTATTTAATTAATTTGTGTTGTTTCACAATTAATTCATTTAAAAATAACATATAGTATATTTGCGCACGTTCCAGAGTGGAAGATACTTTCAGTATCGCCCTGGTGAAAGACCACCATTCAGAATTGAAACGTTGCTTGAAATGGCTTCTAGCCGTGTTTGGTGACCAGATCTGAATAGCCAGGTATTTCCCCTTTTCACCACCTTCCTCTCCCCTTCTCCTTACCCTCCCCAATACCTTCAGCCTCACAACATTCCCCAATTGGGAATGCCATAGTCTCACTGGCTCCAGACGGTTGGGAGCAGTTCGGGACTCTTGTGCGGTATTCATATTAAAAAAAATATTAAAAAAAGGTTCTAAATTCTATTATTTCGTTAGCCAGGGTAACTTCGTATGTAAATATGTTAGATATATTTTTCTTTTTTGAAACCACAAATATTCCTTATTGAATAATAATTAGGTCTCAATGGCTCAGTTGGAAGGTATTTTCCCGGTGACACAAATGATCTGGGTTCGAGACCCAGTTGCGACCGTTAACTTTTTTATTTTATTTTGCGTCTTTT
Source organism: Halesus radiatus (assembly GCA_022606495.2). Classification (NCBI taxonomy): domain Eukaryota; kingdom Metazoa; phylum Arthropoda; class Insecta; order Trichoptera; family Limnephilidae; genus Halesus; species Halesus radiatus. Next base: position 187,618 of record JAHDVE020003997.1, read on the forward strand.
TTGTTATATATTTCATTGTGATTTGTTAAGATTATTTTATTTAATGATTAAATATTACAATGAAGTTTATAAGTTTCAATAAGTTATTCTAATAAATTTAATAAGATATAGTTTATTTTAGGGACTATAAAAAAAATTTGCAACTAGGATTTGTTTGTAAAAATAGCTTATATGTCAAAAATACAGATGTAAGCCCTAGTATCGATCATCAATGCATTGAACCCCCCCTCCGACAGATACAAGTAGAATCTAAGTTATTAAAGTCATTATAATTATTATTCCTTCTCTCTTTACTACAAAACTAGCCAGCAATCAATTAAATCAGAATCTGTGTCCATCGGGGTGGGTATTTTTTGGGATGTATAAGTTTAGTCGGTAGAAATCTTTTTCTAATAATGTTGTAAAATAAATTAAAGACATAATGAAAAGTCAATCATCTTCTTTAATTGGAACCGTCCGTAAATTAGTCTCCGAATAATATCAAATTTATAAGTAGAAGGCTAAATATTCAAATATAGTAATAGTTCGGTCATGAGATAATTCCAATTAATTTTACTAATCATATTTATCATTTCATACATATAATTAAGATATTTCCGAAATTCCGATATTTTCAACAGAGATACTGCCCAATAATAAAATCGGGAGATATTTTCCGTGAGAAATTGTCCATAGAGTAAACACCCTCCAAAGTGATGTTTTGGGGATATTTCGTCATAGAAATCTAAAGCCTATCCACTGCACAATAACGTCATCAAACATGAAGAAGTTCTGAGGAGTATGCTGCTTCTGACAATCGAAGAGGAAATTCAGAAAAAAAAATGGTATTTTTCAACAAGAACTTGTCCCGTGCCAAACATCAAATAAAATGCAAACATTTTCTGAATCCAGCCATATATGTGTTTTAAGTTTTTAGGAAATTCTTCCGACCACAATCCCATTGAAAGTTAATGAATGATGGTAAAGAAAATTACACAATAAGAAAAATGCTAATTTCTGCTTTTTTTTAAACTTTGCTGTCATGATAATAAATGAAAATTATAATATACATATTATTAAGTTTATCCATGCTAAAATGAAATTAAGATGTAACAAAGAGTAGAGGTTGTCATATGACGTTCTAGTTTTAACTGACATTTATTGTGAAAATTATACCTTACTATAAATATTATAACAAGTGAAAATGTAAAAAAAAATTGTCGTAATTAAATCGTGCACATGCCATTCGGGCATTGCCTCATTCCAGCCGTTGGTCTAATTGCCCTTAGTCTTGCTCCAATCTCCATAAAACTGTTTTCGGGCAACTCGCCTGTCCATTGACCTTTCCATTGTAACCTGTATGCTGCCGCTCCCTCTATTTCAAGATTTAGTAGGTGTAGGTTCAGCAACATTCCCATGGCTAGTTTTGGGGTAGTTTGTATGGCTCCTGTGATTCCTCCGCAAGCAAGTCTCCATATGTGGTTGAGTGTGGCCATCAAAAAACCGTTGTGCAATGTTTACGGAACGGATAGTTTTAACGACTACTTCTTGTATTTGACTATGTAATTACCGGCTATTTCAATTCCCCCTTCCTACAAAAAGACACAAATTTACTCCATCTACTTCTAGAAAAAGCACCTCCGCACATCATCTAATAAATAATTATACTTATATACTAACGGAGGTTAGAACCCTGTCATTTTAAGGACACAATAAAGTGGTATACCATTATCATCTTTTCACTGGGAAAATTTTCATTCCATTTACTTTATTTCAATTTAGTGAACATTTTATTAAGAAAACGAATCCATTATCCATTTCCACTTATTATGTATATATGCTAACGCCTTACGACCTTTTCGCCGAACGAAATAAAAATCAAACGCTCATCAATCTTTTACAGATATTTGGTTCCATCGCTTTTTTATCATGACCTGCACAATTTTTGCATACCTCGTGCTTCGTGTGGAAAGCCCGTCAGTAGTGACAAGGAAAATGAGTTTTTCGGGAATATGGCGACTGATCTTACTTTGTTTTTTAATGGAAATTACAAAGCCTTTTAGCTCAAAATATTTATTTTTAATGCGAGCTCTAAATGATTGCATTTTCATTGAAATTCATAACGCTAGAACTCACTGTTTGATGGTGGAGATATCAAACAGATTTTCTGCTTAAGAGTTAAGATTTTACTAAATTCCAGTATAAATGGATGATTTTAAAGAACAGTTGCTACGTGAATTCAAAAAACCATCTATCGGTTTATCTGGGGCCAGCGCTCTATCTAACTGAGCTAATGCCACCTTATTGATTTTCGTCATTTTTATCAATATGTTTTATAGAAGAATGTCCCCGTTCTATGGTACATATGACATATTTCCTTATGGTACATCTGTGCTGAACCAAGTAACTCCTGATGCCGCCGACTGATTGAATAACCTCAGCATCCAACTATGACCTCCACCAACTCTCCTCCACCATACGAAGGAGAAGATTGATATCATGCTTCAATTTAAGATCTGCAAATATCGTTCTCAATTAATTCCCATATATTTTTTGAATGACTAAATTCAAAAATGATATCTATAACAATGACAGAAATCAATAAGGTGACATTCGCTCGGTTTAATAGAGCGCTGATCCCTGAGAGAACGAGAGATCCTGGATTCGAGTTACAGATGCGACTGTTATATTTTCATGTTCTTTGTCTTTTCTGTTTCATATTTAATTTGAGATTTGTTAATAATATCTTCAATGATTAAAATATTACAATGGGGTTTATAAGCTTCAATAACTTTAACAATAAAAATTTAATTTAAATAAAAGTGGTAGGTAAATACTTCTAGTACCGCCCCAATTAAATACCATGATTCAGATTCGAAACTTCGCTTGACATGGCTTTAGCCGTATTTGGTTACCAGATCTTAATATCCAGATACTTCCTAATGTTCATCTTCCTCATCTCCTCCCCCCAACCACCCCTTTCAGCCCCGCAACGTATCCCAATTATGTCAAATAATTATGAAAAGTTGGGTCTATGGTGCGGCATTCACATTTTTTTTCAATTACGCACATATTTTTTGAACAAATCTTATAAAACCCTTTTTTTCAGTCAACATCTCATCATTAAATGAACCTCAGAAATCGTTCGACCTTCAACAAAAAAAAATCAAAATTTTAGTCAATACTATCCAAGGGACTTCAGACGTGAAAAGGGGTCGTCTGAAGTCTTTGAATTATTTAAAATTATCCCTGATTAGGAAATTTGCACTCTGCCGCAGAATCCTCTCAATAACTCCCACCCCGCCATTGCCGGTGACGGGAGTCCAAACTCGTTTTTGAATTTCAAAATTGGCACTCAATATGAAATTGCTTCGAGCGCTACCGAGTTGGTGGCAGTTAAAAAGTTATTCCAAAAACGGAGGGGGACACAATTTTCAGGGTTGCCAAAAACATCTTACGTCCATTTTTACTTGACAATCGTGTTCAACGGAAGTAGTGGTATCCGCTGTAATATTGTATTTTTTTCTTATTTTTCTTTGTATAACTTTTATGAAACTTTTTTCTCACAAATATAAAAACCATATAATTTATTACATTTATTAAATGTATAACATGTTTTTAATGTACAAGAAATTTAATAAAAACGTTTTTATTATTATTAATGTAACATGATCATCAGCTGAGGGTGAATAATTCTAACTACCTACCCCCTACTACAATGGCTCCCTGTCCTCTCAAATATCGCGCCGCGTACTGTAAGACGAGAGATAGAAACCTTCATGGAATACAAAAAGGGCGTGAATAGTAACATTCCACTTCAAAATGACCTTGCAAACATCCCCGCCAGTCGCCTGGCGTCCAGGAAACCTTTTTGGACTGGAGGCGAAAGACTGCTTCTATCACAATACTCCCCATAAGAGTCGCGGCTAACGCAGTGGTAGACATCGGACGTGAAAAACAAGCAACTCGTTGTAGATCCTACTATTAAATTGTCAGGGTTCTCTCTTCCTCGGAGGACGTGGACCTCATTAAACCGCATACGGCGCAGTCCCAGCCGTCGTGAGTATTTGATGCATAAATAGGGCCTAAAGGATTTCGCACTTTGTAAATGTGGACATATTCAAACAACGGAACATATCGTAGAAGAATGTCTCCTTCATCAGTCTCCCTATGATGCATCTGTGCTGAACCAAGTGACTCCCGATGCGGTCGACTGGCTGAATAGCCTCAGCATGCCATCATGACCTAAACCAACTCCTCCTCTACCAAACGAAAATGAATAACTACCCTACAATCTCTTTAAAAGTTTGGTGAATTACAGTCTTATCGAGAACATGATAAATAAATAAATTAAATTTAGTTTTAACGTGTTCGTATATGGTAGTCTTGACAAAGGAAGGGAACTTCCGAAACTAATATATTAAATTGGAGTGGTTTAAAATAAATTTAAGTGTTTTTATTATAAATATTTTTTTTACGTATTTCTCTGTTAATGCAGATTCCAGCCATTTCCATCAATAAATTAAGAATGAAGACATGTGTACGCTTCTAAAAAATTTCGAAATGATAATTTGAAATGATATTTTTAAAATGCTATTTGGAAAACAATTAGTACCAACTCTTTTCTGATAGCCGTCCTGCTAAACCTTGAATGATTTTTTTAAATGTGATATAAATCTGGTTCCTTAAAAATTTACCCGCAAATTAATAGGAGGATATTTAAATTTGTGATAACAGAAAACAGGGCAATAATTCAAGCCCTATGATCATCTATGGGGATGCTGTGTGGAGGGTTCTTTAGAGGATAGGAAAGAGTGGACCTTGGTCCTAAGAGGAAATACAAAGGCCAGCAGATCATTCCACAGCGAGCTATTGAACACAAGAACTAGTCGTAGAAGCGACCCGTTCTCATTGAGAAATGTCAACCGTTTGCAAATTTTGGGTGCACGTTTTTCGTCTTTCCCGAACTGCATTTAAGTATATATAGGAATAGGAGTATAACGGAGAGCAATCATATTTTTATTTAAAAATAAGGGGTAAAATAGAAAAATAAATAAAAAATATAGCCAATTTCTTAGATTGTACTACTGTTACTGATTGCAAATGGAATTATTTTTTTTAATATATATAAAATAATGTTATGGTTTACATAAAAGATTTTTCATTAATATAATTTTTCTTTGTGAAATATTAGTAGAAATGATTTCTTATTTGTTATTAGTAGTTTATTTTATATTTAGGGTAGAATATAATTTGGGGTTCTTAAACCGTATTTATTGGTACATTTATGAAACGAGAATCCTTCACTATGAGTCAATCATGTATTATGTTATAATTAACTCTTCCATTATACAAGGGAACAGACAAATATAACATGTTAACTTATAATATTATACCATAATATTCCCCTAACAGGCAAAACATTAAGAGACTTGTGTATTTATTTTATGATACGTGTGTTTGCATTGGTGTATTTACATATCTACAATTTTGTAATAGAACTTTATAGTATTCAAATTTGGAAAAACTCATTGAAACTTATAATTAACCTCATTGAAATATTTGTATAATCATTGAAGATAATATTAGCAACTCCCAAAATGAAATAATTAACCGAAAATAAAAAGGTAACGGCAGCAGCTGGAGCTAGAACGTGCGACCTTGCGCTCTAATCCACTGGGCTACAGCTACTCCAATCCATCCAGTCATTTTTATCGGTATCATACTTTGATTTCTAAGAACTGTCAATATAAGTTTCAATTAATCCCATATATTTTTGGCTGGTACCTTTTTATCATTCTTAAGATTCCCCCCGAATTTATTAGCAATCTTTCGATAGTGTCTCGGATATGCCTGTTGTATTTTTATTTATATAGGATATCTGTTGACATTTTCTATAAGCCTAGATTAATGTTCACTTTTGGAATAACTTACACAATTGATTACATCTGATTGTAATATATTTTGAATCGTTGAAGATAATATTGACAACTCTCAACGTGAAACCGAAAAGACATAGAAAAGAAAAAGACAATAGTTCCAGTTACTACCGTTATCGTTTTCTTTTCTGTGTCTCTTCGGTTTTATATTTCATTTTGAGAATTGTCAATATTATCTTATGATTTAAAAAAAGAAAAGAACAACAACACTTGTTTGAAATAGTAAATCCATGTCCGATGTTGGATTTAGTCAACGATAAGTAGGTTCATTTTGTACTTATAGGTACGAAATATTTAATTTTTTAAATCCTACCCGCAATAGCCATTTTTTAATTTTTTCTGCATTTATTGTGAGATACAATTTATGAATCATTTAGATCCGCCGTGGTTGTCTTTTTTTATATGAATACCGCACAAGAGTCCCAACTGGTCCCAACCGTTTGGAGACAGTGAGACTATGGCATCCCCAATAGGGGAATGTTGTGAGGCTGAAGGTATTGGGGAGGGGAAGGAGAATGGGGAGAGTAAGGTCGGGAAATCCCTGGCTATTCAGATCTGGTCACCAAACACGGCTAAAAGCCATTTCAAGCAACGTTTCAATTCTGAATGGTGGTCGTTCACTAGGGCGATACTGAAAGTATCTTCCAATTTGCAATGTGCGAAAATAAACTATACATTTTTTTTGTTTTAATTAATTAATTTTGAACCACAAATTAATTAAATAAAATTTACTTGCACACGCCGGGATTTGAACTCGCAACCTTCGGGTTCGTAATCGAGAGCCTAACCTCTCGACCATGGAGGCCGTCAATGCCTGCGCTAATACATTTGCAATTCTTTAAAGTTATTTACTATGTGCAATCCAAAAACCATTAAAATGAAAGATTTTGTTGGGAAAATCATAATTTTAAAATGTAAAAACCATAGAACAAAAATAATTTCAAAGCATGTTTATTATGTAGGTAGGTAGGTTCCTACACATAAATCCAATAATGGTTACACTAAACGGTTTTATAATATGAGCAGGTACTGATAGTAGGTAGAAATAATATAAGTGATATATTTATATGACATTTACGGCTGATATATTTCCCATCTCACTAGGTGTGAAATGCTCATGTTAAGGTGGAAATTTACAGGGGTAGTTGTTCAGCTAGGATATTTAGATGACAAATAGATTAATACATTAGAATTTAATCATTTTGTTTCAAAAGCATATTAATTTAAAGGCATGAAAGAATTTCAAAGCTGAAGGCTTTATGTACAGACAGCTGATATGCTTCTAAAAGATGTTAATACCCTAAGTATGCTTTTTAAATTCTGTCGATGGCTTTCTCATAGAAATGAAAAAACATATATCGTAGATACGTACATCGACAAATGTGTAGGTTATTAACTTTATCATTCTCTTCATAGACTTTTGTATTAAAAACTCATAAAATCTTGTACAAAGTAAAGGAAGGATTTTTTATAAACGCATTTAAAAATATACTTAGTGTTTTCCAGTTTATAAATAAATATACTCCTACGTTGATATCTACATGTTTCGAAAGCGTTGCTTTCATCATTAAGAATATGTGAATACTCAAAAAGAATTTCAAGTATAGATAAATGATAAAAATAAGAACGCAATAATGAAGAATTTTTTTTTAAATATATCCCTATTTCAGCACGTAGTTCAACCCTACACGTCGCTGTACAATATTTGTACGTAAAACATGAAAGTTCAGCAAAAGTGACAAGTGAAGATTAAGAACAGCAGAAAGAGAAGCGGTGAGAACTGAGAGCGAGTTACGGCTATTATTGCTTAGCCGAGAACTGAGTCGGCGACAGCTCCTGAGCTAAGTACTCGTACTTCTTGCTGACTTTCTGGGGAGTTCGGCTTCTCCTGTGGGACTTATTTAGAATTATACCCGGGACTTTAATAGAAATATTTTCCATTTTATGTAAACTTTTATTATTTTTACGGGATGTAAAAAAAAATGGTTGTTTTTTTTTTTATTTTTTCAAAGAAATCTTTTTTCAATTTATTCCCATAAATATAAGTATAAGTGGGTATGTTATCAAAAAGTGAGTTATCGAAAATTCTTTATTATTGTGTTCTTATTTTTTCATTCGTCTATACTTGAAATTATTTTTATGCATTCGTATATTTCTGATGATGAAAGCATCGCTTTCGTATCATGTAGATATCAATGTATATTTATAAAGTGGTGAATACTAAGTACATTTTAAAAAGCATTTTTAAAAAAAATCTTTCTTTACTTTTCAAGATTTTGTGAGTTTTTAATAAGAAAGCTTATGAAGAGAATGATAAAATTAAAAACCTACACATTATTTGTTGATGAACGTATACACGACATGTGTTTTTTCGTTTCTATGAAAAAGCCATCGTCAGAATTTAAAAACCATTAGTGTAATCAAAATGCGTAAGTTCGACTTTTTGGCCTCTTGAAAACGGGCCCAATTTGAACTAAAGAATGCGATTTTCTATTAAATGACGTCACAATAGTTGTGAATCTATCCAGAATGCACAGCAATGACGCCTCGGTCAGGGTCTAATGATGTCAGTGGCGTTTTAACTTTTCGTTTTTTTTTTTACCTTTTTGAAAATCAGTATTTTTACGATACAATTAAACATATATTCTGAATGGGCTTTCGCTATACTAGATATTTGAAATAAGTTGGTCGTGGTATTTTTACTCCGTTTCCTTATTTTTTAAAAAGATGTAAAAAAATTTTAAAACTTGTTGGAGGCCCTTAAAATTATAATACTTCCTAAAAATTTCACCATGAAATTAACAAAGCATAATTTTTATTACCATAAAATTCTCTCCCGCATAACTCTATAGCATACACTATACATCTCCCGCACCTGTATCGCTTAAGCTCCTTACAAAATTAGCGATAAATATTAATAATGTGATAATAATACATTCGCGCTAGGCATTATGATAATATTCAAAGCTAATGACAAAACAAATATTCATACCCGCGTCTCCACGTGGGTACAGGGTGTACAGGGAGTAGAGGGAGTACGGGGAGTGCCAGCACCCCCCTCCCCGCCAGACCGCTTGAGTTATTTTGATGGAATTAAACGTTCATGGGTATTTATGTTAATGCCTGATTTTCATGTCCCAGAGAATTAGCATACAGCCTCGAAGGCTGTGCTGGAAACGTCTTATTACGCGAGAGCTTACGTTATTTATTTAATTATTAATCCTATCGGTTTGCGCTCTCAACCATAAAATACTCCTATTTGACAAGGTTCTCGTAATCCCTATTTAAGTAAGTGATACCTAGTGTTTGTTTAGAAGTGTATTTATGTCTCTGCCTGTTCTAGGCTCTAAACAACTAAATGTGCTTAAATCCAATCCATCTGTCAGCTTCACCATTTTAAACTATTTTAATATAAGTATTTTTTTACCATTGTGTGTGTATTTCAATTTTTTTTCCGCATTTATATGTATTTAAATTTCATTGAAATATTGTTACTAAATAATGAATAACATGATCAATGGAAAATTGCTCCTAGCTATGCGATAGCAAACAAGTGTTTTAAATTTGATTCAATATCATACTCACACAAACATAAACCTTAACTAAAACTGCTACGTTCACAAATATAATATACGACAACACAACAAACTATACATATAAAAAATACACTCGACAAGGACTTAAATCATTGGCATACATTGCCTACACCACACTACCACAAATTGCTTGAAGGATTAATACATCTATACGCTTCTAACAAATCTCCAAATGATATTCTGAAATCCTATTTTTCAAAGGCTATTTCGAAAACGATTTATAATAAGTATCAATTCTGTTCTGATAGTTGTCCTGCTAATACTTTATCTCTTGAAAATATTTTTACGTAATTTTTTCTATTGTATCTGTATATTTGGAGCCTGTGCCCCCAGTCTGTGTTTTATTTTAATTTTCGTATATTTGCTTAGAAACTTGTTAAATTAAAACCAAATATTAAACAATTTATAATCCCATACAGTCCAATACAGTCTCGTAATGAGTTTGCTGATAAGTCGTTGGAGTGTAACTTCGTTGGATGGTTCATTCGAAATAAATAAATAAAAAATTCACTTACCTACCTATTTTGCTAGATCTAAGTTTTCCGCAACAGCGTGAAACCAGCCTAATCTAAAACAAACAAGCGGAAAACAGAATAAATATATAATAAAAGTAAAATTAATATAAAATTCTTTGTTTACGCCACTGTAAAAAAAATATCTATGAAATAAAAATAAAATAAAACAGTGGTATAAACAAGGAATTTCATTTTAATTTTAATAATGATGACGCCACACACTAATTACACATTTCTTGAAGCAACTATGTAACGTTAGTATCCAGTATTGGAACTTAAAAAATATTTATGATAAACTAATTATTTCATTTTTCTGTCTTACTAACGACCCATTTCAGCCCTCCCTAATACATCATATGAAGGTTTTTTTTTTTTTATAAAAATGAAACAACTTTGCCCCTGTTGTGTTTGGGGAAACAGATGTTCTAACTTATATATAATATTATTAAAATTTCATAAACAAATTGTTTACATTATAAAAAAAAACAAAGATTTTACGAAGAGTAAAAAGATAAGAAAAAAATATATATAGTAAAAAATCCCATGCAGGCAAGGCCTTTGCGTGGGTATTCTTTGGATAAGTTAGTTCAGCAGATAATGTTACAAAATATGTTTTTTTTTTCACAAATCAAGTGTGTCAAGGTTACGCTATTTTTTGCTTCATAGCAAATGCCTCAGTCATACGAAGCAATTTTAACGCTGCTTTTTTAATGGTAACGTCGAAATCGCTTCGTATGACAAGGTATTCGCTGCGAGTAACTCAATTAGAAGCTTTTAAACATTCGCGCTGTTCAATTAGGACGTGTTTAATTCTGATCGCGATCAACGCGCGATTTGCGATTTAATTCATCTGACATCAATAACAATTGAAATTTTTTATTTTTTATTATTGTTTACGTTGCGTTTTTCTTCTGTTTTTGGTTTATTTTTTCTCTCCGACTAATCCAGTCCCGAACTCAGTTTCAGTATTTGCGAGGCAATTCTATTTAATTTATTATTGTTAACTTAGCTCAAACCAATTCAAACGAATCAGTTCTTTTAAAAATACAGAACGTGACTAAACGACATCTTTTTACTTTTTGCTCGCTACTTCATACTCGCAATTCGAACATTTTAGTAGCTCCGTGTCTATACTAGCGGCTAGAAGAAGTGGCGAACACTCGCCGCGGCAACATAGCAGCATCGAAATCAACCTTAGTAACCGTGGCTTTATCATATAGACATTGATATTTTTCTTCATTGCACTAGGGAATCATATATTCATGGAGATTTAAACATTGGAACCTAAATTTTGGTATAATATCGATGATTTAATTTCCTTACTGGTGCGGCCTTACCTCTAGTTCAATTACTTGACTGGGTGTGTCCTCCATTACAACGCAAGCAACATCTTCCGTTTACTGTGATGGTAGTAGGAGATTTTTTAGGTTATTCGTAACCCAGGAATGTGTCTTTTGAAAAAAAAAACATGTTTTACACAATGTTCTTTAAGTTGTGTTTATTCACTGCATTGTATTATGTTTTGTACCTATTTTTTTTATTTATCTCTATCTCATCTATATATTTGTTTGGTTAGCAAGGAATAGAATTTGAATTAGAATTGTGAACATTATGAAACATTTTTGTATTTATAGAAATTCCGTTTCCTGTTATTTGTTGTGAATGTAACTTTCGTTTTTTTTTAAATAAAACAATATAAAATATCAAATATTACTACCTATTTTATTCTTGTAAATTATGAAACCTTTTTTTTAAGTGTTTTATTGTCATTATTACATCTTTTTGTATATTTATTACAATTATTTTCTTGGGGCAAAATATAATAATCTAGGTAACAAAAAATCGCATTTTATATTTTAAAGTAAACAATCTTTTTCGTAATTTTTCGCTCGTGAAGTTCATTTTATTCCAGTTCCATGGAATTTCTTTCTAGATTCGCAATTAAACGTTTGAGCTCAAATTGAACCGTTTAAACGGTTTCAAAGAAATCATTAAAGAAAAACATCATTTTGGTAATTATTCGTTCGAGAGGCAACTTTTTTAATGTTATGAAATACTTTTTTTTCGAAAATGTTTTGCTTTCATTTGTTAAGTATGTAAATGAGTTTGAATTATATAAGTTTCTTATTTCTATCTATTTCAACGCCTCACATTGTTATAGTTCAATATCTTGATTTAGTTAAATTTCATACAAATACGTTTGAAACCATTGATGTAATAGTTTAATTAAAAGTAATGTTCAACACATTACGTAAATGATTAAAAAACGTACAGAAAATTTGATTATCTGGCAGATCACCTCAGGAAAACATAGTTTTATTAAAAATTTAAAGCTTGGAAACGATACGGGTTTGAAAGCAGAGTACACCATATTAAAAACACTGCAAATTGTATAATTTTACAATAATGTTGCTCTTTTATCCTTCTTTACTAATTATATTGGGAAATACCTTAAAAAATATAAATTACGCCCAACTTCTGACATTTAAATGGCAACACACTAGCTTCTCTAGCAGCACGGGCTGTATGAATTATTATTTTTTTTCATATATTCTAATAGATTTTCTGTGAAATATATACTTGATAAATTATAGAAATCGATAAATCGTAAAACAAATATTAGATAAACCTAATAAAATAAAAGTAAACTTTTGTTAAACCCACAATATTTCATAAAAAGCTTCCCGATAAGTAGATTAAAGGCATCCAAAATGCGTATCACGAATAAAAAAAAAAAGTTTCAAAGATAAAAATAGGCCTGGCAACTTTACAAAGGGTACAATTCGACTTTTAGATGTCTCATTGATGTCGAATAAAGTGGCAAATTTAAATTCAGGTGATATCACATCAGACATACATCGCATCATCTGAAAACATCCCCACTTATTCCAGGAATCCACCCCTATTTGATCAGAGAGTCTGGCCTTGCCACGGGCTGGAAAATTTACCAGGACCCCAGGAGCCAATAGCGAAGGGGTGTGAAGGCTTTGGTTTGCGACCCAGGGCAGGTTGATAACTTTGTAACGCGTTATAAAAGTATTCAACATTTTGGTGTATTTTTGAACGCACACCTTATCGTTCCAGTAATCTACTTCAAAATATTGACATTGAACGGAGGTTTTCTATAAATTTCCCATAGTATTAGGTAATATTTCTTTAATACCAATTCGCGAAATCATTTCGTAGTTTAACAACATTATCGGTTATAAAAGTATCAGATCCAAAATCTTTATATCGACTACCATATGAACTGTTTGTCAAAAGTCTGATAAAATTATCTTACAATGTTCTATAAAATTCCCAAAGGCCAATCTTTTTCATATTTTTGTACGGTGTGCAAACATGAATACTCAAAGACAACAAAAGGATATAGAGTCCTTTAAGGCGTGGTTTTGAAGAATTCAGATTAATATTGATAGCTTCCCTTAACCATTAAATTGTTAGCCTGCAGCCTATTTTGCGGTATCTGTGATACATCGCTCGTCAAACCAAAAACTCTTATTTCGAGGAACTTATGATCACTGTGAAAGTGGAAAGTAGAAGAAATAGAGTAAGGTCATCGATGAGCCGAACAAATCAGATTTATCAATGAATTAGGGATGGAGAAGTAGGATATGAAGAAGCTACCAATGAAGAAATAGTCTGAATAAGAAGATTACATTGCGTAATACATTATTTCGACAAATTCCAAAAAGTTTGCCCACCCAAGCGGTAGCAGGCTAAGGCAAATTTGTGATATTGATTCTAGGGCTCTGGTTTACTAGGGAGAGAACTCGTGTAATGACTAGGCAATTTAGATACTGGCAACCTCAACCCACCCCCACCCAACTACCCCGGCCGCCTCCCTCCAATACGCGTGATGGTGTGTCTCGTGTGTGGAAGGAGATTCCAGCCCCTAAATTATTTGGTTTCGCCTAAGAGAACGAAGTTTTAAGTTGAATAAGACGTTTAACTTGCCATGTTAACATAAATTTATCGAGTAAAATTTCAACGCGCCTTGTTATTGTTTTTATTTACAAAGTTGGAAATTGTTTTTATGGTTTATTTATTGATTCTATCGAGGATAAATACAAAGTTTCAAGGAAAACATTACAGGTTAGTGTGTTGCTTTATTTTTAACTTATCGTTCATGATAATAAGGAACGTAGATATACAGTTTCTAGCCATTACAACAAGTTTTCACTACAGGAAACTGAAGAGGCGTTAGATGAAGAATTACTCCCGACAGAGCCTTTAAAATGTTAAAGTCATAGACCATACAGATTCAAAGGAGTATAAATATTATGGTAGCTATCCAATCCCCGATATAATGTGATCAAACAAAGTTTTTTACAATGATGTTTAGATGAATGCTGATGATAGTTTATTTTATTTATTTAATATCGATAGACACCAAAAAACGATGCATATGCACAGTTTATATGACCCTGCATAAAAATCCTATTTGTTTGACTACGGCATCTCCAAATTGGAACTGGAAAGGGGAAGAAGATGGGGAAGAGGAAGATTGAGTTGTGCTCGGCTGTTTAGATCTAGCAGAATATCATAATAATATGATATTGAGCAATTTTTCGAATCTGAATGGTGGCATCTCACTATGATTATACTGAGGGCATATTCTACTTCTAAGTAAATAGAAATAAATGAACATAAAATATATAAATGAAAAGAGTGTAATGAATATTTTTAACGGAATTTTAAGCAGGGACCTCTGGACCAAGAATCTTAACGGAATGTCACGGAGATTGTCAAATCAGAAGAATATCATTAAAAAAATATATTTTTAAACTGATGCCAACTGTTAATTAAAATGTTATTTTTTTATCTACGAACAAAATAAATTCCAACAGGTACCGAACTAACAGTAATTGTTCTTCAAGGTAGTTTATGCTTTAATAGTTTTAGAGAGAGGAAGATGGATTGACATTGACAGGTAATTTTCTTTGGAAATAAACTAGCACGCAAAACAGGGGAATACAAACGCACCGCAGACACAGGCATAATACTATATATTGTATGAAAACTGGAAGGACGGTAGCCAAAGTTAATTTTCCGAAATATTAAAAAATAATTGAGTTACGTTTTTCAGATTTATAAATAATTCAGTTTTTAATAAATGTGTAAGATGATAAACCAGTGAAGCTTCAACAAAATTATTTTTAAAAGGAAAGAAAATTAATGATATCCAACATGAATCTACTTACTACATTAAAAAAATTGAGAAATTTAACTACCGCCACCTCAATTTTGTAAATTAAGTAATTTTGGCAACAAGAGAAACAAAAGTCTTTTTTTTATACTAGTGTGAGTTTAGAAAAAAAATGGAGATACGCTTTGAGTCTACATAATAAATGCATCCAAATAAATTTTAGTTTTCGCATAAAATTCAAAAAGTGTGAGAATATAATAAACTACAATTTTGCACAACATGCTTTGTTTCCTAGAACGGGCTAATTCCTAGTTTTTTTATTAATAATTTTTTGTAACATACATTTACTATATAAATATTATTAGGTTATAAACATGTTTTTTTTATATACAGTTATGTAAAACAAAACAAAACAAAAAAACAGGAAATAATAATATTATAATGTACATTAATATACGATTTCAATATATGTATATAAATTTAGGTTTTTTTACAGTATCTCCATACAGGAGACCCTGAGCGAAATAATTTCCATCAAGGCCTATATCATCTTTGGGGATTCTGTGTAGAGGGTCTTTGAGAGGATGGGAAGGAGTGAACTTGGGTCTTGACGAGACCCATGTTGTAGGATGGAGGAAACACATAGGCCGGCAGATCATTCCACAGTCGAGCTGTTGAACATAAGAACGAGTCGTAGAAGCGACCCGTTCTCTTGTGATAAATGTCACCCGTATGCAAATATTGTAAATATAATTAAAAAAAATCCCACATAGGCAATGCCAATGCGATTGTATAATTGTGTATTAGTTAGTGGCAGTGAAAAAATTAGTTTTTATGGTAATAGTATTATTTTTATATTTACTCATATACATACATTTAAATCTATATTTCTTTTATAAATTAAGCGTTTTTTTACTAAAATATAATACCTATATAATTCTTACTAATAAGATTGTAAGAGAAAATAAATTAAATTAAATATTAAAACTTTATTAATTGATAAACTAAAGTTTTTAAGACAAGATTTTTGTGCATAGCGCAAAGGGTAACAATTATTTTTATAAATGAAGACATAATTTGTCTCGACGCCACCTAGTGAGGGATTTAGCCGTTACCAGCCTTCCTCATACAAATAAAGTTGGTTGTTTACAGGTGAAATATAATAAAAACCCGTAATTATTGAATGAAACACTAGTATATATTGATTAACTTGGCGGGTTTGCGATAAGCCGACGTAGCTCAATGGTAGAGCATCTGACCGGATATTAGAAGGGTGTGGTTCGAGTCCTGCCGGCGACATTTATCTTTGCTCGGAAGGTTTTTTCAATTTGGATGAGTGTTTCAGGCTAATAATTATTGTTTATAAAAATAATTATAAAAACTTTGTTTTTTTATTTTTTTTTTTTTTTACTGTTAGTAAAATCCACATTTGTGTAAATAGATATGTTGAAGATAAGTTATTAATCAAATTTGAAGATAGTAAGAAATTAAAGTTGACTGGGCCATAATGTATTCACACCTGTATTTTCCTCGATGCACGTACGAATATACCTTATCCATCCATTTGTCTTAATTATTGACAGGTCGGTGGCAAAGTTGGCATCGCGTTTGGGTTTCACCCGGGCATCGTGAGTTCAATTCCTCGGCTGGCTAAGTCCTTCATTACGACACAAGCAACATCTTCCGCTTACTGTGATGGTAGTAGGAGATTTTCAAATATTGTCAGGTTATTTCGTAAGCAGGAAATATTTGTCTTTCTTTAAAAGAAAAAAAAGTGTTATTGGTTAATAATTAGTAAACATTTGTAGTTTCCAATAATTATTAATTAATGGAAACTAATCCTGAAGGTTATTCTTAAAATTCCATTAAGGATGATCACTGATTTTATTTTTAAGAAACTAAAAGTTCCCAACATTAAAATAATATATTCAAAAAATATCCTGCTGAATGTGAAAATTTCATTTTGATTTTTTTTTTACTTTTTTTTTAAGGTTGTCGGGTATGAACTGTTACACCCTTTAGATATTCCCATACGTAATTAAAAATAAATTTAATAAATAAATAAATTGATAACATTATATTTCTGTTATTGTTGTACCAAATGAATTAAATAAATATATATACAGAAAATCCCCATTTCCACCATTTTCCCATTTCACTTAGCCTGAAAACATTACCCTAGTAAGTATTGTCTTAATACAACTTGCCCCAGATAGTTGAAGCTGTGGAATAGTATCACGAAAGAAAATAAATAAATTTAGAAACGGTTTCTATAAAATAATTCATAATTGTATCAATCAACTTAGTCAAATTACTATGTTTTCTTCTTTGTAAAACACGCTTCTACGTTAAATCATTTTAGAATGAAATAATATTTCAGAATTTACCGATTTGATTTTCACGTCTGTTAGAGATTTTTGTGGCATACCTTAATTCCGCAAAATGATGCTCAATTTGTGTCAAGAAAATAAATACATATCACTCAATAAGTTAGTTAGGTACATTTGGTAATTGAATACCTGTGTTACCTTGTACTTAGTGCCTGTATGGCTCAACCCATTAATAATACACAAGGTAAGTAACCCTTCTTGTTCGATAATTCGCTATATCCGTCATCATCAGCAGGGAGCAAGGCTATTAAAATAAACGGAATCC
The DNA here is from genome assembly GCA_022606495.2 of Halesus radiatus. Lineage (NCBI taxonomy): Eukaryota > Metazoa > Arthropoda > Insecta > Trichoptera > Limnephilidae > Halesus > Halesus radiatus. Next base: position 205,451 of record JAHDVE020003997.1, read on the forward strand.
GCTAATAAATTAATCAGAACACGACTAAACCCGCAATACACAGATTTCTGTAGTCTCGATGTGAATATTTTATATCTGATTCAAGACACGGTGGGGCATTAGACTGGACGGTTTTTAATTCTGCATCGAAAATAATAATGCATAATAATAGTAAGAAACTTGAGTTACAAATATTGTCATATAAGCACAGTTTTAATACAGTCCTGACGAAGGAAGGAGACTTACGAAACCGGTCAATCGTTGTATTAAAATTAAGTGGTTTAAAACAAATGTATTTGTTTATATTACAATTATGGCAATTCACAACCTAAATGTTTTTTACGAATATAAAAAAATATTATGGCTTTACAAAAATATGTCCATATGGATCAACAAACGCTGATTCCGATTCAGTTTTATTGTATTTATAATTATACATAGAATAATAAATCGCCATTTAAAAACGATTAAAAAGTACAAGAGACTTAAACGCCCTGTGATTGGTCTTCGGGTTCTGACAGAAAATAGATATCTGTCTCATGCGTCATGTCGATCGCGTGCGTTAAGAATGCGGCCAATTTTGAGCGATGTCGCGTTGCGTGGACGCGTAAATTATTCATGTTTTTTTTTTAATCTTGTTAAACATTTATTTTTGAATTTGTTGATTCATACCGACCTGTGTGATAATGTCCTTAATGTTAATCGACTAAACTACGCACGTATGACGTCACGCGTACCCTGCCAAATTTAAAGCGCTTTTGCGGACTTGGAAAACTATTTTATTTTTATGATTATTTCTTTATTATATATAACATGTATATTATTTGTAGCTGAAAAACACTGTTTTTTTTTTCAATAACGGTAAACAATTTTATTTTTTGAATACTCGAACCAGAGTTACATCAATTACAATTTTTTAGATGATACATCTACTTTTTTTACGGAATGTTTGAAAGTGCGTTAAATAAAAAAATTGGTCTGTTGTTTATATGGGTTACTTAATTCCGTAATCAAATCTAATGAAAAACATTATTTCCCTTAATGGACACCCACCCTATGGGACGACATATTATTATATGTAGTTTAGAACTGTAGGTTAGGTACGAGTACCGCATGACCTGACTCATATCGCCTGCCACTCCTGTGATTTATGCACTCCGGTTAGACATTCCTATTAGACGACTAACTTGTGAAACTTTCAAGGAATCGGTTGGAATGAATGACATGCATTTATTTGTTATTCAACAGTCACGAAAGATTTTACATGTACATTCAATGCAACCATAAAGTAAAGAAAACAAATAATTTTATCCATATTCGTGATTTTCCTAAGTATCGTTTTTGTATAGGATCAAATACAATCAAATGAATGCTTTAATGAGAATAGTTTAATATGTATTTCTATTAAAAGCATGTACATATAAACAAAAATTAATTATGATAATTGTGATATGTTTAGCTAAACAAAGTCTTTAAGAAAGAAACCAAAGAAAAATTCTCACATTTTATTAAATAAGTATTTTATTCGATTTCTAAACCACCAGACCGACCGCGAGCGGCGAGGCTTATAACTGTTACCGCAAACCGAATACCCCTTTTTATATTTTTTTCTTTATGAGCAAAAAAACAGTAAACTCATATGTAGGTTAACTAATATTTGTTTTATATGTTTTTGATTTCTATAATTTGTTGAGAATTTATTTCTCGAAAATTCTATTAAAATGTATGAAAAAAATATTTTTTACATCCCAGAGCGCTAGAGGCGGTAATGTAGCATGTAGCCATTTCAATGTATGTAAAATGTCAGAGGCTGGGCGCATTATTTATTTTTAAGGTATTTGATAGCATAGACATTTTTTTATTCTTTTTCATAAAACAGTTTTTTTTTAATCTTATTATTATTGAACAAATCTAATTGTTTTCTTTACTCCTTCCAGAGCTCTGGAAGTTTTCGCTACTTCGGAAAACAGATTTTCTGCATTTGAATTAAGATTCGAACTAAGTGGTTACTCAATTCAGTCGACTTCCGAAGTTGCCTGAAAATGTAGAAATGAATGTAGAGAACACCTAGAAATTAAAATACGGAATGCAATTTTACATCGGTAAGACACCGCATAATGCCAATATTTGGATCAAATAACATTTTAGATATTTATATAACAATTTTATTTAAGAATTTGCCAATCATCTTATCGATAAAGATCACACCTTCAATCAAAGCACCGGTGCTTATATTCTCCACAAAAATGGTCATGGCAATAAACTAAATAATTTAGAAGCACTAGACATGCAGAAAGCCATTAAAATAAAAGCTATATTCTTAATAATCAATTAAATTTGTCCAGTAGTCCAATATCACGCATATTTTCCGTAAACTCATAAAAATTTCCCGTTACTCCTTAATCACCTTCTCAGTTGACGTTTTAGTTGACTCTTTCGGAATAATATGATATGAATATTCTTTTATATACTATCTGCATCCTTCTCTCTGTTCCTTCGTTAAATTTTGAATGTCATCTATTGCTGACTCACTGTTATTTAATTGTGTTTTTTTTTTGTATTGTGTCTCCCCCTGTGTGTATATACTCGTATAACCACACACTATATATAGTTTAATTTTATACCGTAATGAATCTTGGGCAAAACGTAATCGGTCGGTCGTAAGAATTAAAATAAGTTTCTTTCTTTTAAACAAAGTTTTGTTTTATCTAGTGTAATAATGTATTTATTTTGAGTTTCATAGCTTACATCCTCGATTAAATCTCAGAACTCATAACACTTTTACAAGAATTATTCGCTGGTGTGAACATCTATAAAACTACTTCGTTACTTTTTCTGATACTAAAAAACGGAAAGGGGTATTTTCCTTATTCAACAATTTCAATATTTTTTCTCAAAAGAATCATCGCCAATCTGTGATTATCTTTTAAGTTTGTTACCTCTGTTTATTTGTGTTTCTAGGTGCATTTATTAAGCATTTACTGCGGTAATGATTTTCACAAGCTTGTCCCTAAACGCGATCATCATTTTCTAATATTATAAGCACAATATGTGCAATGTGCAGCGCTAGCAGTGCAGCGGTGAGGAGTGATATTGTACAGCTTAACAGACAGCTCGACTGTCACATAAATGACGTTTTGCTGCAATTGACATACTCCAACCACGCTTCACCGGCTGCAGCACGGTTCGCAGAAGTCGTTAGCTGCGTTCAGATTAATGTCTGCAGGCGCGAGTGCAGTCAGAATTCAAAATGGACCTAAAATACACCCGCGCATCAAAATCTCAAAATTTCCGCAAAGATCGAAATAAGATTGTATGCGAAAGCTAAGCCTTTTCTACTAGTTTTCTTGTAGCTTTGTTGGTGACTTTGCTGGATGCAGTTGACGCTTCATTGACAGATGGAAATGCAGTGAAGTTTGTGGCATGCGATGCATAATCTGAATTATTATATTATGATCTATAGTTCATGAAATTTTCATGCGAGTTGGCTCTAAGGTCTATTGCGGAAGTGTAAATATTCCTGTCGTGTTAATTGGATTCAGTGCCAGGAATTTAACACACAAAATTTATCCACATGCATATCATTTCTCTTATTCTTATCTCGGCTATTTGATTAATTATTTAAAAATTGCGTTTTTTTAAGGTAAAAATCGAATTTAATAATATTGTTTTAAGATCTGCGTATTTTTGTTTTTATTATTGTGACAGCTGTCTCCCCGTTCAAAGCCATTTTTAAACTGTAATAATAAAATAATAAAAACTAAAATGCTTTTATAACTTAATAATTATTTCCTAAATAGATATGTAATTATTTTATGGCGTCATTATTAATGTAATTAAAAAGTAGTACTTCGTTTAAGAGAAGCTTTATTTATGAAACATGTAGATATTTATGTATTAAAAACAGTGGTGTAAACAAAGTACTTATTAATTATGAAATTATTTAATTTTATTTAGATCAAATAAAAAATAATTAAGTGGAGTTCTTCGAATTAAACACAATAAAAATTAAACTTTGTGAGATATCCCCGATTCCTTCGTCAATCAACTTGTTATTAATTGTTTTTGTATTGAATTCGTAGAGCTCCATTTAATTTTTTTTTTTTAATTTAATTTAAATCAAATTTAATAATGTTCTTTATTAAGTTCTGCGAGTATTTTTTATTTTATATTATTCTGATAGCTGTTTCAGCGTTCATTAGACAACGTCACCAAATCATTCGTTTCTGTTTGAGTCGTTTTCTAAGCATCAAATAAAATTCTTAAAAAGCACGAAATTAATTAAAACAACATGTTTTCCGAAATCTCTAACCATAATTGAATCGATTTTTAGTATTACATATATATTTCCATAACTTTACATGACGCCATTTTGTAATAAAATCACCCCAAGGTCGCTTGACGTTTTTTCTTAAAATAGAAACCACCGATGTTAGAATTAATAGACTTTCCGATTTCGACGGCTGGATGCAAAGATCACGTGACACCCATTATTGCATCAGTCTATTTCACTTCCGTTCACTTTCACCAAATTATAAAACATTTATAAAAGGTGTCAAACTAAACACTAACAAAAAACTCGGGTTTCGTGAACAAACCGAACAATTTTACTTATTTGGTGTTTTACTTAAATTTGCGGAATGCCTATCTCTCCCCTCGCCCCCCTTTATTTGGTTTCTCCCCTTCGCGTGTTAGGGCGCCTCTATATATTATTTTCTCTGTGATTTAAATTATCCGAAAGTAATTTCTGACCCCGGTCTTAATTGTAGGTCATTCCAAGAATGTAAACCCATTGCGTTGAAAGTTCTATCCACACTATGACAAAAAGTTTTAAAAAAACTGGCTTACTTTTTAGAGACCTTTTTCCATTAACTCCAACAGTATCATTTCTCATCTCAGGTATCAAAAAGTAACAACATGTTTGAAAGCGATAAGGGTTGTAATATCATGAGTGACCCTCCACCCTGTGTGAAGATACGCTTGACCGACGCTGAAGCCTCACCATGGACAAAACTCAATCAACCCCTTCTTCCATAGCCCATCAAACCTACCCCCACTGCCCCACTCGTCATTCCGGTTTTCGTGCTGTTAGGGGTGGGATTCTAAAGGAACATCGCAGTAGAATTGATGAGCTTCACAATCCAACAATATAAACAAAAAAACATAATTTTCGTATATCGAAATATTTTTCACAGGAATCAAGTATTATACTAGAGTTAGTTAGAGAGAATTACATCTATTTTTTTTAATCTGGTAATGAGAATGCTGATGCTGGAATCACAAAAAAAATAATATTAAAAAAAATAATATTAAGAACGAAATTTTTCACTTATTTAACTAGAATGATTACCTAAATAAACACATTTTTACAGACATTGATAATGTTTTTTTTCAGAAGGTATAATTCTTCTTTAAATATATCCATATTTTTACTTTTATAATGTCGTCTGGAAGGCAAAATATATAATTTTCCACCCTCGTAGCTAATGGATTGCTTGCCATATCGTGTATGCATGGTGCTTCAATGTACGATATGTTATCTCGTTGTCGTGTAAAGTGTGTAACGTTTTAATGAATTCTATGTATGCACGCATGATTATATTTTTAATCTTAAATATTAGGAGACATGTTATTATATTCATATAGTTTCTTTTTTTATTGGTAACAGTTTTTTTTTTCTCATCTGATTTTTTGTGATAAGTAAAAGCTGAAATTAATAATTATTTTTTTAAAGTAGCGTTGATCATGTTTTGTAAATCTGAAAACTGAGTAGTTCAAAGCATTTCCCTTTCTGATATCCTTTTCGCCTCGCGGTGTTGCCATATTCTACTGGCTCGAAGGAAGATGTCATTTAGCAAAATATTCGGGTGTCCCATAGCTAAACTAATGCTTTTGTGGTGTTCAATTATTAAACAAATAGGTAGATCGAATAGATGAAAAACAACTTAATGATTTTAAGATTGCATTATATTTCAATTGAACTTCGCATATAAATGGAAAACATCTAATTTTGTTATAAATTTTTGATTCTCGTGATCTTAAAATAACCCTAGTAGGGCAAAGACGATTTAGCAAGAACCACTAAAGAAGCCAGTCCTGCTTAAGGGAGAAATTAAATAAGAAATCCGATACAGTGGGGTCAACAACAGAAATATTGCCGTCAATAAAACATCGATGTGTAGGTTCATTTAGCACCCCTAACCTATCTCATCATCCCCATCCGCACCTCATCCCTGAACCCAATGACGGTTTCCCGGTAAAGCATCGCAGATACTCGACCGATACCTCCGCCTTTTTTTGGCGGGACATCGTTTTTCAACCTTTGTTATTTTTCAGCATACGTTGTGTCGGTACTCTATTCTCTATTGAACGATGGATCGCATACCAGTTTTGTGAGAGCTTTGAAATATTTCAAGAAAATACGACGATACCTACTTCATAGATGTTTATCTGCGAGTAAACAAAATTGATCAAATGTTTCGAGAACCAACAACAAGGGCTATGCCCTAGCCGTCTGGACCTACTGAGACTATGGCATGTTGTGAGGCTTAAGGTAGTTAGGGGGAGGAGATGTGAAAAGTGAAGTTAGCAAAGTACCTGACTATTCAGATCTTGTTACAAAATACGGCTAAATCCATTTCAAGAAATTTCATTTCTGAATGGTGGTCTTTCATCGGGGCGATGCTGAAAGTATAGTGATCGATAATGTTGTTATCAGTTCCTTGTTCCTTTTTTTGCGTTATATCATTCCGTGATCGAACACTCTCAGTCTACTGCTGGATGAAGAAGAGTGACCGGATAAATCAACATGCGTACGAATCGCCACACTTTTTAAAATGTTATTTATTGTCGTTAAAAGTACGAAAAAAAGAAAAGCTAGTCCGATAAGCAAACTCAATTAATATTCCTACATTTTATTTTTACAAAAAAATATATTAATTAGGTTAGATCAGATTGGGTTTTCAGGATAGGTTTTTTTGGACTTTTATTGTCTTTATACCACTTTTTTAAAAGTGTGCCTATTCATACGTGTGTTGATTTATCATAGAATCATTAATACGTAGCCTAATTCTCTTCTTCATTTAGCGCCACGAAATCTTTGAGATAGCATTATTATATAATCGATACAGCGAGATTCAGGATGACCGCAGGCCCTCCCGAATTCAAATGACCATAACAAATATATGAGCTTTTTATAACGCGCATCTTATATATTACACATAAATAAAAAATTATTATTCCTTTTTCCACGCTGAAAAATCGTGAGCCAAATGCAAATTTTATGGAAATACAACTACCGTGGGTACTGTGAAATAATTACTTACTGCAATACCATTCAGTTAATCACGCGACAATTTGACATAGAGCAATGCAATGGAATAATTTAACATAAATATTTTTGCTAATCGCTGAACAAACCCGTAATTTGAATCAGAATTTCAAATAAATCAACTGCCTAAATCATTCAGATGTTAGATATCAATCCCCCCACAACAGAAAATTCGAATGCATGTAGATAATTTAAACAAAATTATTATTAATTTTGAAACTGTCAATTCATGGTGGAATTCCATATTAAAATGATTTTTTCCACTTATTTATTTTCGACAGGGCCGGTTTCACCCTATCACGGGTATCATCAGACTGTCACAATTAAAACTAAATCTATAGTATATATAGCATCGATGTCGGGAGTGAGTTCCCCTGCTTACTAATAGTGTTTTTATTTATGACTTAAAATTTTTTGTATTGCTGACGGTATTGTTTACTATTATGTTTTAAAAACTACTTCCGGGTTGATTTATTACCCTCTGGAAGATGGATTACATTGTGTTTATTTAGTGAATCTATGGGTTTTTAAAAAAATATCTAAAGTCATTCGTGTCAGCTTTTATTTGAACAGATGGTTATTTCTGGTTTTGTTTTTTCGCTGTGATTTCCGTCTTGTTTGCTAAAATTAATTCTATTGCAGTTTTGTCCTGTAGTTACATGAACTACGGGTAACCAGGTACATTTTTATTGGGTCTTTAAAATATTTTATTATGTTATAATAGGTACACATCAGGGTAATATTCTTCTTAGAGTTCGCCTTGGATGCAACATAATTCCCAGTTTCATTTTTCCCGGGTATTTTATTATGTATTTCCTATTTACATTCATATGCCAGATACTATTAATTATACATAAAAACAATATTAAAAAGCAGGAACTCACTCCTGACATCGATGCTATATATACCATTGATTTAGTTTTAATTGTGCCAGTCTGACGATGCCCGTGATAGGGTGAAACCGCTCCGATCGAAAATAAATAAGTGGAAAAAAGTTACAAAGGTTTTTTAATCAAAAAAATCATTTGAAAAAAATGTTACTTGCATAATCATCCCCTCCTGTCGTATTATGGGTATCATCGTGGAAATCTTTACCCTCCAGACTCCATCCAGTAGAACAATACTCCAATCTCGTTAATGCTCGGTAATTAAATAGTAATGTCTATTAATGTATTTAGAACAATATTATCATCAATCGCAATCGGAATAGAGTCTCAGATGAAACTTTGCAATCATCATAAGGATAGCTGCCAATAATATGGAATTTATAAAAATGGAGGATAATATTAACAAGTCTTGAACTTGAAGTATGATATCGGTGTAAATTGAACTGGTCTCATTAGCTAAGTTGGTTAAGCGGTTACCCCGGATAGGTAGAGGATCTGGGTTTTAGTCCCAGATGCGACTGAAATCTTTTTAATTTCTGTTGTTTGTTCGGTTTCGTGGTTCATTTGGGATGTGTTAATATTATCTTCTTCAATGCTTAATCTTTATGATACAACGTGTTAATCTAGAGTGACCTGCCAGGTCAGTATGTTTCTGAACATAATTTCTTCAAAAGATTGGTATTCACTATGTGGCGTCATTATTAATAAACGAATTAAAAATTATTTATTTTTATAAACAATAATTATTATTTTTATAAACAATAATTTATTTATCTTTGCTCGGAAGGTTTTTTCAATTTGGATGAGTGTTTTAGATTAATAATTATTGTTTATAAAAATAATACTTGTTACCCTTTGCGCTATGCACAAAAATCTTGTCTTAAGTTTTTAAGAACTTTAGTTTATCAATTAATAATTATTAGCCTGAAACACTCATCCAAATTGAAAAAACCTTCCGAGAAAAGATAAATGTCGCCGACTTTGATTGCCGGTCAGATGCTCTACCGTTGAGCTACGTCGGGTTATCGCAAACCCGACAAGTTAATCAATATATACTAGTGTTTCATTCAATAATTACTGTTTTTTTATTATATTTCACCTGTAAAAATATTCTGATGGCTTTAGTCTTAAAATTATTCTGATGGCTTTGTTTTTCAAAACTGTTAGTTTTTTAAAATCTCGTTTTTTGATAATATCAAACATTGCGCTTCCCCTTGCAAATATGTAACGTATTTTATCGATTATACGTCCATTTAGATTTTATATAGATTTTGTTATGTAACGAAAGGTTGACCCTAAGATGAGTTCTAGCTACTCGTCTTGGCAAATAAGCCTGGCAAGCAATCACATCAATCAATTAACCAATCATATCATAAATTAACAAAACAGGAGCATGCGACACGAGCGCCCACGGCGGTGTGGGTTGTCGTCTGTTAAACAAATCGCATACTTTAATGTAATAATAAAACAGTTTAAGTTTAGTTTTTTTTTTAAACCACATAATGTAATTTCTTTGTTTTTTTTTTACTTACAGAGCGACTAGAACTTGATACAAAATATTTAAGGGCGTGGGCAAATAGAAGAGCCATTTTTAAGGTAAAAATAAAAGATTTGCTAAATGATAATCAATGAAAAGGACTGATGAACTGCGTCGTAAAAGAAAACCCCGCTATAGCACGTGGCTTTTTGGTGACTGGTACGAATTTAGATCCAATAGATTTTTTCAGGATGCTGCCTTCGAGGTAAGGATATGATTTGTACGACAGCCAATTTATGTATAAAAATCATTATCTTTATTGGATATGGAATAAACCATATCCAATGAAGTTATAAAATTTTAGGGGTTCAATTTAAGAGTATCCAGTGACTAATAGTATAAATACATGTATATATGTATATGCCATATAATTTTCTCTTCCTCTGTTGTTATTTGTACCTACTTTATATTTGATTATTTACACCGTTAGTTTATAAATTCTTATATTATAATACCCGCTCATGAATATTTTATGTCATACTTTTAATTTGCATATATATATTATAATAACAGATATGCTATGTAGTATATCTGTTATTTTCTAATTATATTAGGTTAGGTTAGTTAGTGTAAAGCGGACTTGAGGTGAACCTTCACAAAACTGCGCTATGGAAATTAACTCTTATTATTATTATTATTAAAACACTGTATGTCACTAATGGGGAAATATAAGGAGTACAATTTCATAGTTTGGTTTCCATTATGAAGTTCATTCGCACACGATTGATGGACTCTAATGTAATTTTTTAAGATGCGTTAATTTTAGAATAGGTATTTTTAGAGAATGTCTCATATACGATTACCTACTTTATTGATTAAAATTCTATAAAAGTAGAATTCTACGTCAGTGTCGCAATATTATTCTCCTATGCGATAGACTCAACATTTAGAAAATTTACTTCCATGTTGTTGATATATTTAGTACTATTAGTAATATTACAATATAATCATACATTTGTACGGTTTTTATCTAATAGAGCAATAAAAATATATGTATACACACATGTGTGTGTGTGTGTTTATTTGATGAAATTATTTAACACTGGATAAAAGTGTTATGTTATGTTTTTAACTTTTATAGTACTTTTTATAGTATATACCTATTCAATATTATTTGTAAATTTCTAAAACCCTTCGACGGTCTTAACGATCATTGACGGTCTCCGTGGTTGAGTGGTTACGATCCTTGAATATGTATCCAGAGATCGCGGGTTCAAATCCCGGCGTGCGACAGTATATTTTATTCGATTAAATTGTGTTATTTCACAAATCATTAATTCAAAATAATATATAGTATATTTTCGGCATGTTCCAGAGTGGTAGATACTGTCAGCATCGCCCTCGTGAAAGATCACAATTCAGAATCAAAACATTGCTTGAAGTGGCTTTAGCCGTGTTTGGTGACCTGATCCGAATGGCTAGGTACACCCCACCGTCAATACCTTCACCCTCACAACATACCCCAATTGGGAATGCCATAGTCTAACTGGCTGCTGACTGTTGAGAGCAGTTAGGTCTCTTGTGTTGTATTGTATTATAAAAAAAAGTATTATTTATAAATGTCTAAAAGCCTAAATAAATAAATAAATAATTAAACGGTCACGTCAGTTTTTTTTAAACTTTCATTTGCACATCGCATCAAAGTCCCATTTGCCTGGAACCAGTTGGACTTTAGCTTGTCGGGCTAGAGGGAGTTGGCAGGGGAAACACATGGCTCTTCAAATTTGATCAATAAACTGGTATAAAGCCGTTTCATGCAACTAATTAAGCAAACAATTGTTGTCTGTCACCACGGCGATACTGAGAGTGTCTACCACCTTAACCCGTACCCTGTGGATCCAATGGATCTTAAATGCTCGGTCGCAGAGTTTGTCGTGCTTACATAAATCAAAAAGCAACACACGTCGCCATTCTGACATTCTATGGACAACTTTAACCTCTCCTACAATGAGGAACTCCAGTCCAATTTTTTTAGTCAATAGCGACGTTTAAACTTAAATACCAGTATATGTCGTTTTTTTTTAAGTTAGTTTTCATGGTTAAAATAATTTTCAAAGTTTCGATTTTTCAATAGCGGCTAAAACGCTCCAAATCTATGGCCAGTCTGTTTTGATCAGTTTTAAGGTTAGAATGCCAAATGTCAAATCAAGGATAAGCTTTACCGTACGTAATTGTATATTCTATTCATGGTAAACCATAACTAAACATAAGAAATAAAATTATGTAGCTTTTTAAACAATAATAATAGTATTGATCATTAACATTATCATAATATCCGTATTGATAATTGGTTTGATCATGAATAATAGCTGTTTATATTGAACAACAATTATATAGCTTAAAGTCACCCAAATTAAGTTTAAATTTTGCCAAAACTAAAAGAATGCATGTTTTAAACACAAACGACATCGAAACATAAAAATTTTATTTCCGTAAATATTTTCATACTAATCCAAAAACATAATGCTCACGTGACGTCAGATGTTCCAAATGCATTGGTATCAACATAACACGGTTTTTGATGAGCTGATTTTTTAATCGCTTTTAAATAACGATTTGTAAATTATATGTAATATAATAATATCTATATAATGAAAGTTATATATCCTCGTTTGCTGATCTATGTGAATATATATGTTTAAAGTCATTATATTTTTCACTGAAGTTTCTTATTAGTATAACTTCCACCTAATAGATGGCAGCATAAATAATTTTAAATTAATATATGATGTAGTTGCCAGAAACTTAATTACAAAATAATTCATATCGAGCGATAAATACCGACAGTTGTGGAAATGAAAATCACAGACAGCCTTCACAAAAACGTTTTTAAATTAAATAAATCCAGCCTTCAAAGCAAAGGGGGAATTTAATTATCCAGAATGGAAAACAAAAGAAGCACCCAGCCTCCAGACTAGAAGAGAATAATATTGAATCGTTTATAAAATAAATCTTTTTTATCGTTGAAGATAATATAAACAACTCTCAAAATGAAACATGAAACCGAAAAGACAAAGAAAAGAAAAAGATAACGGTAGCAGCTGGGACTCGAACACAAGATCCCAGATAGACCAAAAGGTCCTGTTACAAAAGGCAGTTTGAAAATGGCCTTGAACGCCGAAACAGCTGTGACAATAATAAAAACTAAAAATTCTCGCATCAAAAGGTCCTTGGTTCGCGTCCCAGCTGCTACCGATATCTTTTTATTTACAATGTCGATAGACCAAAAGGTCCTCTTAAAAAAGGCAGTTTGAAAATGGCCTAGAACGCCGAAACAGCTGTGACAATAATAAAAACTAAAAATTCTCCCATCAAAAGGAAATGGGTTCGCGTCCCAGCTGCTACTTTTTTATTTTCTGTGTCTTTTCGATTTCATGTTTCATTTGGAGAGTTATTAATAATGATTAAATATATTACAATGAGGTTTAAAAGCTTCACTAAGTTATTCAAAAAAAAATCTGTCAAATAATAACATGTTTTTACCACGATGATTTTACACAATGAATTTACCATACAATTTCTAAAATTTATTAATACTTTTCAAAATCTATCAAAATGTATGAAAAAAATCAATTCGTACATGTCAAATCAAATAGTAGCATGTTACCATCAGACGTCAGAAGCTGGGCGTATTATCAGGTCGGGTATTTGGTAGCATGCATTATATTATTCATTATTATTAAAGTATTTATTTTGTTTTAATATTCAACAGCTCGTTATTTTTGCTGCTTCGATTAATTTATTTGCGTCTTTCGAAACCTGAAATTGAATTCTGATATTATTTATTATGTTCTTCGAAATTTCTCATTATTTATTTTCAGGTTTTTCATATTTTTTAATTTGTTTCTTCCGTCATTTATTAAACGCCCATGAGAATTTATCTCGCAACATCTGTTGGAATGTTACAAAAATGAGAGTTTAATTGTAACATTATTAGAATCGTTTATTCTATCAGAGTCTTTAAGGAAATAAATAATATCAATATTTGTGGGCAAATAGTACAAATTTGATTTAGAGCTTTGTATTCAACAGAAGGAGGGTAAATAAAATCAAAATTCTCAGAAATTTCTTTTCCTTTTGATTATTTCATCCAATAGAAACAATTTCAATTACCGGCGGTTTCCTTTTGGCAAACAATTGCTCAAAGGAAATATGTATTTATTTTAATTACACAATATGTTCTGCTTCTTAAGAATTCAGCTTAAACCCAATCTACCAGTGGTGTGCCGTCCATAAAGACGGAAAAGCTGTGACTACCCTAAGAAAAAGAATCATAATAAGAATTTATGGAAAAATTAAATTCTCATTTATTCAATTGGCCCTAATAATAAGCGAAAGATGATAAATAAAATAGCCATTTCAAAGAGCAAAGCATTCCACTGCAATCCACCCAGCATAATAATATAAGGAATTGCATACGATCATGTAATATGGCAATATGATTTTATTTTAACGGCTATAAAAATGAGCACGTGGAAATACAAAAATAAAAATGTTACATAACAACAATTTATAATATAAAATGGTATATTAAATAGTATGTATATTTCGTAAACTACTTGATCTTTTTGTGTTTTTTCTTAGTCCTCCTCACTAGGGGGTCAAGTACTGAGGGGAACTTGAATTATTTAATTTAATGTCCTCTAATTAAGTGAGTCGTCTACGTCATTTTTGGTGGTGTTTTTAAGGTTATTTCATTGACCTCTTTCAGCCATACTTTAAATGGGTACCACACCAAATGAACGAGACAAATCGAAAAAACCGCCAAACCACCAAACCGCCTCATACAGCTAAAGTAGTATAGAACACTGTTAAGAAAAGAATACGACTGGATGTAGGGATGTGGGAGAAGGAGGGGAGGAAGGTTGGGAAAGAGCGGTTACGGGAGACAGTTCATTGGTTTAGACTTACCCCGAGGGTGGTGTCTTGACAGGGAGCTCGGCTCTGGACATTCGACTAGCTCAGTTTCAGCAGGCCAAAAAGCTCCTCTCCAGGGTCGTAGGCCGACAGGCAGTCTTATAATTGGGGTCGGGGAGGCTCTAATACTACGCCAAATGAATTTACTAAATGCTTTCAGACTCAGAGTTTATTCAGGGGAAGGTACAGACATGGTAAGTTATGCTACAATAATCAAAGGCTAGCCTAACCTCAAATGGAAGTTACGGGTGATTATATTCTCTGATATTTTCTAAACGGGCATGATAACGGGGACTCAAATAAGTTACAACACAAAAGGGGAAATACAAAGACAGCTTACAGTCATGGTTGTAGCGGCAAAAGGATCCTAGTAGAAGCAATCAGCAGCTGGCCAACATATCTGCTCTCGCGTTCCTTTAGAGACGCAGTAGGCGGCATACCAGAGATGTCATCCTGAAGCCGGGCGAGGAAGAAGAGCCTCGGAAGCCGGGTGAGAAGGAAGTGGCCGGCGCGTGGGCGTGCAAGCTGCCGTTGTGGCAAGCGTGGCGCTGGCGTCGTTTTACCGTTGTTGTTTGACGAGTGGCTAGAGTCTTTTTTAGGATCTTTCTGTCGTTACGTAACAACACTCTCAAAGCATTGAATTGGGAAATATTATCGCACCCGCCGTACTCTCCAGACCTTGCCCCGTCCGACTATCGCATCGATGGGACACTCAGTCGCAGAGCAGCGCTTCGCCAATTTTGAAAAAGTCGAAAAATGGCTCGTCGAATGGTTTGCCTCGAAAGAATTTTTTTTTTTGGAATGGTATCCATGATTTGCCTCAAAGATGTATAGGCAAGATGTATAGAATCCGATGGTCAATACTTTGAATAAAAAAAAAGAGATTCCGTTGAGAATTAAGGGTTTTCTTTATTGAAAAAACCGGAAAACTTCACCCTGGTAACGATTAGTAAACTTTTTTCATATTCTTTTTATTTACCATATTTCTTAGATTTTTAAAGAATTGTGAGCTTTTCCGTAATACCCTTAATGTCCAGGTCTAAGATTTTCATCAATACTGCTCCAAGGTGTTTTATGATCTCTGATTTTATTTTAATGGATCATTGACAATCAATACTATTTATTTGGCATTCGTATCATTTTAAATCTAGCGATTTTCCTGGTTTGGTTCTTAAATCCATTGAAAATGTTCACTATATTGTTTTGAAAGCGAGTTTATTGTCAGCGAATTTTGAAATGCATTAAGCCCTTTGTTCTGCCACATAAAATGTTTCTGTCCAGTTTTCTTCTTAAAATAATATCACGGTATCATCAGCAAAACTGATTGTTTCGTTTAATGGAAACGTTGGTGATATCATTTATAAAGATTATAAACAGAATCGGTTTCAATACACTTCCTTGGGGGATGCCATAATTTAATGGTAATGGTTTACTATTTTGTTTGCCAACGTATACTTATTGTTCTACCCCTGTTATAAATATATCGTCAATAGGTTCATTTTTGTAACAGCCATTCCTATTTCTTTTATTGTATTTGGTATCAAAAATGCTTTTGAAGGTCCGTGGATAAACCTAAACATTTTTTTCCAGTCTTCTATATTTTTATGGCTATGCTTGTAAAATTCTGTATTTCATCAGTGGTGCTTATATTTTCCCTAAAACCAAATTGACATCAGTCGTTCTTTTTTGTATGTGTACTTTACTCCTGTAAACTGTATGATAATTTTCTTCGCATATTCAATGGCACAAAGTATAGGTAAATAAATGTAGCATTATTTTTTGAATTCTTCCACATAACAATAGTATATTTTAAGCTCTATTCGTCCAATATATTCCAACAAGAAGAACTGGGGCGCTCCATATCAAAAACCATGTGGATTTCAGGAGGATTAAGTTTAGTCACGTGTGCGGTAGTTACCGCGATGCAATCACATATCGCTGAGTAATTGAAGCCACACCAATTCATGATATGGGCAAAATGGCTGTGGGTGCATCTAATTTTAACACAAATCGATAGCCAGAATTGATTTGAGAAAACTTTTCATATTAGACGATTATTTTTATTCGAATTTCTCATAACTCGAAGATATTCTAGCTATTACCAAAGTAATGTGGCATTTAATAAAGGAAGTGGTTGAAATTTACATATTCTTCATGGTCCATTATACTTTTGATATCTTAGAAGTCTCAGGGTTAGTTAGAAATACCATGTTAGATGAAACAAACCACAAAGTGATTGTCTTCTACGTAAATATTAAAACCTTTTAATATTTGTGCCTTTGTGTACAAAAAAATGTGCCAAACCCAAACGAAAATAGTTTATTTATACTGAGATAAAGATGCAAGAGAATGAAACCAATATAAAGGGGGTGAGGGGCGAGCTAAGCGTTCCGCCAATTTAGGTAGAACAGTAAATTTAAAAAAAGAGTTCGACTTGTTTATAATAACCGAATATTTTGTTATAGTATTTAGTTTGACCCTTTGTACAAATATTTTATAATGTGGTTACTGCTGTCAAAATCAAGCGAAACAAATGTGGACCGCAACAAACTAGTCTGATGCCAAAAAGGGTGTCACTTAACCTTTGCCTCCAGCCGTCGAACTAGTACTTAATGGAAGTTTTTTTAATTCTGTCAGTGTTTATTTACATGAAAAGTATAATTCCTTTTTACAAATTATGGAAGACCACCACGCTTTAAAAAATATGCGTTTTCCCCTTATAATGTCTGAACCCCCTAACTCAGGTCCTCACGTAAAGGACTCAGCCACCAAAGTAATTAAAGATAAAGTTGAACGGTAAAGTAATTTTAAAAATGTGAAGTTTAATTATCCATATTTCATGTCTGATCTATTAAATATATTTCTTGAAAAACATTTTTGTTGACCTTCCACTTCGATTATGTTATGTACTTCTCCTACTCTTCTTTTTTCAAGGTGCAATGTTGTTCAAAGGCCAGAGGGCGTAAATAAAGCATTTTAAAAACTTGTTGTCAAAGGAATCTTTTGTCTTTTTTCAAAAAGGTTCTCGGAAATGAGATCCATTTTCTTTTAAAGAATTCGAAATTCACCATAGAAGATTTTATATCAAAAGATTTGTGATAAATACACTTTAATAATATTTAATTTATTTACCTTTTTTGGGAAAATTAACAGCAAATCCATAATTTTCATATATATAATAATATAAACAATAAATTATGCCAATTATAAATTTTCCTCTGCTGATGATAAATACTATGAGTAAAGTGTGACAATGTACAGTTTTTCATCAATTAGCTTAAACAATGTCAGTCGGGGGAGGGTAGGGTGGATGGGAACATAGGAGTGGGATAAAGGTAAAAAGATGGTTTAAGTTAACTAGTTTGAGAGTGGTCGCATTATGGATTTTAATTTAATATCACGTGTAGTTGAGTTAAATGGGAGTAGGAACGCGGGAGAAGGAGAGGAAGAAGGTTGGGAAAGTGCAGTTACGGGAGATAGAGCATTTGTACAGACTTACCCGGTGAGGGGTGTTCCTCCAGGGAGCTCGGCTCTGGACCTTTGACTAGCTCAGTTTCGGCAGGCCAAGGAGCTCTTCTGCAGGGTCGTGGGCCGACAGGCAGTCTTATAATTGGGAACCAGACTCGAATACTTTGTCAAATTAAACTACCGTATGCTTTCAGACTCAGTGGTTTAATTCAGAGGAAGGTACAGACATGGTGAATGTAGTTATGGTGAACAGTAGGCTAACCTAACCTCAAAAGAATGTTACGGGCAAATTCTCTCTGATATTCTCTAAAACGGGCATGTAAACTGGGACTTGAATAAATTACAACACCAACAGAGGGGAAAATGTAAAGACAGCTCACGGTTTAGGTCGTTGGCAATTGGGGTTTCCGTGGAAGCAATTATCATACATCTTAGATTGTTGCTCGCATGCTTCTCCTCGGGTCGCAGTTGGCGGCGACCGGGCAGGCCATCTCCAGCGGGGGGCGGGAGCGTGTTTCCAAGGCCGGTTCCGAGCGGTGAATGAATGGTGTTGTTGAGCAGAGCGCGGATGTTTCTTTATGCGAGGTCTTGATTGCGGCCGCTTCTGGCGCTGGTGTCCTTTTACAAGAGGCAAGTACCCCTTTTAGGAGTCTACTGAGGTTACGTAACAACGAGTGTGTAGATCTGTAGATAAACGAGTTTTGTTTGGAATTGGTTTTACAATGAGGGATATAAAAAGTAAGTGGCTGTTTGCTGTTGCGATTTGGGATATGAAATAATAGGCGTTTGAGAAGATCAGGGCTATCAACGGAATCAGCTATATTTCTTCGGCACGTTAATGTCTGTAAATTATTGTTTAGGTACCTTAAAAATCTATTTTGGAGACTTTCAATTCTCTTTTTATGTAGTGCATAGCCTGGGTTCCATACCTGAGATGCATATTCCAAACACGTACAAAACGTAAATAAATTTCCCCTATCAAAAATATGTATTTATTTTGCGTACAAGTGACACATTCAAAAATATGTATTTATTTTGTGTACAAGTGACACATTCAAAAATATGTATTTATTTTGCGTAAAAGTAACACATTCAAAAATATGTATTTATTATACTTACAAGTGACGCATTAAAAAATTGTAGTATTACAATAATAATTATTAATCTCTATAGCACAGTTTGTGAAGGTTCACCTCAAGTGCACTGAGTATAAATATATCAAAATACAAAAATTACGTTTTCACGTAGCCAGAGTCCCAACTGCTCCCAACCGTCAGAAGTCAGTGAGACTATGGCATCCCCAATTGGAGAATGTTGTAAGGCTGAAGGTATTGGGAAGGTGAATGCGAAGAGGAAGGTGGGGAAATACCTGACTATTCAGGTCAGGTCACCAAACACGGCTAAAAGCCATTTCAAGCAATGTTTCAATTCTGAATGGTGGTCTTTCACCAGGGCGATACTGAGAGTATCTTCCACTCGAACGTGCGCAAATATACTATATATTGTTTTTAAATTAATTAGTTGTGAAACAGCATAAATTAATAAAATAAAATTTTACTTGTACACGCCGGGATTTGAACCCGCGACCGTCGGATTCGAAATCAAGAACCTTACCCCTCGACCATGGAGGCCGTCAATGTAATTCTATATTTGAAATGTGTATTTTTCGATTCTGTACAAACACAATTTCTCAGTTTTCATCATCATTATAAGATGCATTATAACGGTGATTTGTCACGGGTAAGAAGAACTTTTTTGAAGGCTTCCTAAAATTTGAAGGAAATCACGCAATCCACGTGGCGAAAAGGTTGAAATTCCCGCTTAACACCGGTCGCATGCATCGATGTACACAAAAAAAATGTTCTTTAATGCTCAGGCATAATTATTGAAAAAATATTCTAAAAAAAAATTAATTTGTCGCAATTAACAATACAACAATATCGAAAAAACGAGATTTTGCACTTCAAACATTTTTTTTTGGTCTGATATTTTAGTTTTTTCTAGGCTTGTAAAAGGACCCACCAAAAAATGCCCTGTTAAACAAAAGGCCAAAGTGTGTTTTACTTGCAATATTTAATTAAATGGTCTATGATATATCTGGACTATCCAATAATCAAACCAAAAGCACATGATTTTGCATTACTTCCCATATAAAATCACATCCAAAATTATCGAAAACATTATTTTGCCTTTTCCATAAATTAGATTTAGCGATCAGCTAAAATTTTACGTTCTTCTACGTCTTATCGATTTTCCCGTCCATTCTTTTATACAACCAATTCATTTTCTTCTCAGTCTGCCTTTAGTTCTTGTTCTTTCAATGTTCCCTTCTTAACCTTTACGTACCTGAAGATAAAAATTTAATGAACTAACCGAAAGGGAGTCACTCGGGTCCTCCATAAAATCGCGATGCGACTGTGACTCTTAAAACTTATATTTTAGTTACTATGTATTTAAACGGACATCGCCCATCTTCGGCCAGCAGTCTATCATTGAGTAATGTTAAACGTCAAAAGAGATAGTAGGAAAGCGAGCGTTCCTCAAATATAATATTAGCCCCTTTTTGCGTAAAATGCAGATTTAACGACAACAATTACGGCTTGTTTAGTGAGGGGATTTTTTTGTAAGTTTGGGAAATTCGAACAGGGAAGTGTCGCACCAAGAAAGAGGGGAGTGGCAAGCAATTTCATTGGAATTTGATAGATTTTATTTAATATCTTAAAAAGGAGTAATGGAATATTTTTTTTTATATGCACTCTGTTTACTTTTGATATAGAAAATCCGAATTAAATTCCCACATATTTTTTACTGCTATCTTTCCATACTGACTGCAAGATTCTACCCAAATTTATTTGCCATCTAAATAGTGTCTTAGATATGCCTATCCAATTTTTTCTATGGGACATCAATTGACTTTTCCTAGAAGCATAGGATTAACCATTTTTTTCGGAATAACTTATTGTAGCTTATAAACCTCAATGTAAAATTGATGATGTTAAGAGTTCTCAAATTGAAGTATGATATCGATTAAAATGATGAAAAACAATTAGGTGGTATTAGCTCAATTGGTTAGAGTGCTGATCTGGAAGGACCGAGAGATCCTGGGTTTCGAGTCCCAGATGCAACTGTTACTTTTTTTATTTTCTTTGTCTCTTTTGTTTCATAATGTGAGATTTATGAATATTTTCGTCAAAGATTAAAAACAATATTACGCTGAGGTTTATAAACTTCAATTAGTTATTCAAGTTATATTCAATAAGTTATACAAGTTATTTTTTACATTTGATACTTTATAATTTATGTTATACTGGAAAAACTATTCTGTAATCGATGCACATTTAAATAAAAATCCGGGTACTCTTTTTTAAGAAAAAAAAAGTTTACATCCCACAAAACTCTCGTTTGGGGTAAATTTATTCCCCCCTTCAGAACTGGAACGTTAAAGTACATTCGGTAGTCCATCCTGTTACTTTCGCATCATATGACTATGAAATACATCTTTTCTCTTCGTAAAACTTTCTATATGAAGCCTGTTGCATTTTCCGAACAGCTTTTGTTGTAAAGCTTGTCCATGCAGTTTTAAGCGTGTATCCGAGAAGGCACATTTCAAAGTCTTGGAGCGAGTTTTTATTGCAATGTGATTTTTTTTTAAATTTCAGGTAGATTGAAACTGCATATTACACGATTGAAGACACAGCGTAATCCACTGAAGTTGGACATTTACTTTGTTCCACTGATGCATAAATTGCACGGTTTAAATATGAACAACGTTTTAGTATGTACTCAATTCATTTTAAAAACATGTAAAAATGTCGACAAACAGCACTTATGCAGTAGAATTTTATTTTGAAAACATATATATATATATATATATATTTTTTTTTTTTGCTTATGAATAAAATTTCGCATTTTTCGGTTTCGTCTTTTGAACCAAATACTGAAATCCGCCTTCCTCTATCATGACCTTCGTAGCCAATAAGTTGAGATCCTTGGCTCCGGAAATGGAGGTGGCGGAATCGAAACCCGCCTAAAAAAATATTATGTGATTTGATTAATGCATTATTTTGAAGTTTGCAATTCCAATAGGGCACACTCCTGACATAAATACTAAATATAACAAAGATTTTTTTAATAAATTGTGCCAATATGAAGATGCCCAAGATAGAGTGAAACCGGTCTGGTCTGAAATAAACATGTAGAAGAAAGATTCAATGATTTTTAATTAAAAAATGTTTTTTTATTAATAAATAGCATATTTACGGCACGTTCCATAGTGACAGATTCTCCGATTAAATTAAACATTCAGAATCTAATCGTTAGCTTTAGCGGTATTTGGTGACCAGATATGAATAGCCAGGTTCTTCCGAACCTTCCTATTCCCCATTTCCTTCCACCCTTACTTCCTCAACCACAAAGCATGCCCCAAATAAGGATGCATTTTCTCCCTAGCTCCTAATCACTCTCCTGATCGCCGCTTGTCTCAATTGGATTTGTTAACTCTGTAAAGCACTGTACTATCAAAAATCAATTACCAAAAAAATAAATAATTTTGTGGAAACCACCATCTATTAAGAATTTTAGTAACTAATTATGAAACATGGATTTTGAATAATTAGCTTACACAAGCGATCATATGTAGCGCTGCACAGTTTGGCTGTAAAGTTGACATTTACAAGCAACATCCTCCGCTTACTGTGATGGTAGTAGGAGATTTTCAAATATTGTCAGGTTATTCGTAACCAGGGAATATTTGTCTTTCTTTAAAAATAAAAAAAAATAAAAAAAATTATACGCAGGTTATGCTAGGAACCTGTAGAGTATTTTCCCTAAGCCGACTGCATATATAAGTATGTCGTATTTTGTTATTCGACCGTACATTCTTACTACATACTCCTTCGGGGACTCGGCATTATTGTTAGTAAAAATATTTTATGTGGCAGATTTCCACTCAAGACGCCGGCAGACTTACATTGACTTTTGTTAAACGGGCGCATATCCTCTCTGCATACTTACTTTACAAATGAGGACGTACGGTAGAAATAATTCTTTAGGGCATCAACTATTCGAGGGATCAACTGTCGGGGGGATCAATTGTTGGTGGGGCAATTGTCGGGGGGCCTAAGATCGGGGGGGATCAATTATTGGGGGGGGGGGAAATTTTCGAGGGGATCAACTGTTCGAGGGATAAACTGTAGGGGGGATCAATTGTCGTTGGGGAAATTGTTGGGGGGGGGCAATTATCGGGGGATCAACTGTCGAGGGAATCAACTGTCGGGGTAGGGCGATTGTCGGGGGGCTTACTGTCGGGGGGATAAATTGTCATAGGGTCAATTTTCGGGGGGGCAACTGTCAGAGGATCAATTATTGGGTCACCCTTTAATTAAAAATGGAATTAAACTTGAACACAATAAATATTAAATTTATTTCAATTCTCTATACTTCTAATCACCATCCAGTGTTCCACCTGGAGATGCGACAGTCCATAAAAAATAAAAAATAAACAATTAGAAATCAACCACAACAACATCTTCAATATAATGAAAAGTTGGCCAGTTCTGAATTTATTATGAGTTTACCAATGAATTTTTTCGTCTATGTCCACCACGTATATATTCCGCTACGAATTTTCTGCATCAAAAATATAAATATTAAAAAACTTGTTGAAAGACATTTTATTTACGATATAAGTGATGTTCATGAATCAATGGCAATACACTTAGTTTACGTACATAACCTACGATAACATATTACGTATCACGTACTCTGCAGATGCACGGTATCCCAAAACCATATTCTTCAATCCCCCAGTTCAAAATTTGCACAACAAATTACTCACGGCGAAAGCAAACCGTTTGCAATAATTTAACTCATGCAAGTTAAACCAGGGGTTAAGTTCACCCCGGAGGATCCCCTCCCTCTTCCGCTCCCACAAACCACCCCCTGACCGAGAAATATTAGACTTAGTTTAAATTTAAGCGAAAAGTTCTCGTTAACAAATTTACCAACGCTCCAGAGTTGGCCGAGTTTCGATCGTGGCCAGGAGAGGCATCCGCATAAAATAATGTAAACGCCGCGTGCAAATTCAGTCCTTACCTGCTTAGTAGCTGAGTATACAAATGCGTTGGGTTCCTGTCTTGACGCTGTGGATTCAATTGCTGTACTAGCCAAGTCTTCCATAATTGCACAAGCAAAATTTTGTATGAGGAGGTTTCCAAATCTTGTCTCTAAACAATGAGCCTAAACATCGTTTCACAGGTTTCTAACTCAAGCAATGCCTCGAATGATTTATCCGTAGTAGTTAGAAAAATGTATCAAAATACAAAAATATTTCAATCTCTAATCATAAAGTTTTATGAAATACGAGTACATCCCAAAATATCTGAAAATACCGCTTTAAGATCAGAAAAGGCAATATTGAACATTTTACATAAAATTCCAGTACGTATTTGGTATAGAATTTAAGAGATTATTGTCTTTTGACACCGTATACATTTTCCTAATTATCCATATTGATTTTATAGATAAATCTGTCGCAGTATTTCTTGAGTAAGCGACCTGCAAAGTGTGTATTTTTAGGTTCTGACCGTTAGTAAGATAATGTTTATCTTTCTTTAAAAACACTAACTAAAATAGCCTAGGTGTTTTGATTAATGTGTTTTTTTTTAAATAAATTTTTTCAGCGTCTTATCTTCACTGAAACTGCCACTTTATAAGATTTTTTTCTGATAGATTTTTTCACTCATCTTTTTGGGAAGTTTAGTATTTCCTGATAGATCTTTCCGGAAATCAGAGTATTTGAAGTTAAACATTTTTTTAATTAAAAATGTTAAATTTTGTACACGTTTTTTTGTCAAATCCAATTTTCAGAATTTATGATCAATCCGAGGGGAGAAAACATAATGCGTTTTACGTCAACAAATCCGTGAAATTAATTATAATTTTCAGGAGGAAGCCTGATAAAATTTAAAGCGGAAATTCTCAAAAAAGTTCACGTCACTCCGCTTCTTCATAATTCTCACAGGGTAAATAAATTAGAATAAATTGTTGATTTACGATATTTTCCTTTTAATAGAGACATTTGGTTGAGTTATTAAACAAATTATCTGGCTTAGATATATATAGCGTTTCTAACCGATAATATATATCTATCACTATAGCCAATCGGACATGTATAAATTAACTTGTAATAACTTTTCAGCATTTTATATCGGTAAGCCAGCACTCACTGTCAATATAAGAATCAAATGACATCTTAGATGTTTGAATAGCAATGGTTTTTTGGAATTCGCAAACCATCTAATTGAAAAATATCAAACATATAATCATGGCACCGGCGCTAATATGGTACAAAAAAATAATTTTGGCAATTTAAAAGCTTTAGAAATAAAGAAAACCTTTAAAATTGGCTGTAATATTTTAATAATCAAAGTAATTTATCCTTTAGTCCAAAAATAGATATATTTCCGGTTAACTCAAAATTTCCCACTTTATCCTTTGACGTTCTGTATCTTTCTATTTTATATGTTTTCCTATTTTATTGTATGTAATAATAAGTCTAATTTCTCACTGTTCCTTGTTTCATTTTATGTTATTTCTCCCTTTTATTCTCACCTTATATATATGATCACTCAATATGTTTTTGTTTAATTTTACCCTGACGAAGCTTAGGATGAGCGAAACTGGTTGGTTATAAATTTAAAATAAATTAATAGTTCAAACAAAGCGTATATTTTATTTAATAATACATCACACCGCAAAGTAATGGCTTTCTACGAAAATATGTAACACGTGTGTAAAGTAATATGTTTAATACTGAAACAGCTTGGATAGGATTTTTATTTCCTATCTCCTTGCTTCCTTGATATAGACCTCTCCTTCCAAGGAATTTATTCCTCGAAGATCTATCCACTAAAGATAGATTCATCAAGAAAAGAAGAAGGAACAATTCATCACGTCACTTGTGGCTTTATTTGCAACTAATTATTATTTTCGCTTTCGTCGCTATCACGAACGGATCGTCCTGTATCTTGTTAATAAAACTCGCGTTTTCGCATCGCCAATAATCATCGATAGTTAATAATCTCATTTCAATAAAAGCGTCTTTTTTAAAAACCCAAAAACAATCTTACAAGTGGAACGATTAACAGAGTGCTTTAAACTGGGATTTGCAGAGGAGAATATCGCCCAAGCCGAGGATTATATTGTAGGATTTTCATTCCTCTGTTCCATCCTGAAGACACAAGACCTGACAAATCAAATAACTTAATATCCATCTCAATTTACAGTCCAGTTGGACCTTGAGCGTCCACACAATGAGTGTAAAACGGGAAAAAATTATAAAAAATTAGTCGTATCATAGGACCCAAGACCATAGTTATGTTTTAAGAACTCACCGCACAAATCAAAATTAATATTTTTACGTAATTATTAACCTTCCTTTTAATTAAAAAATGTTAATCGTAACAAAAACAATATCCATTTGGAATTGCCACTTCTATTTTAATATATATCTAATTTTGTTTTCTTGTTCTCTTATAACTTTGCAGCGTTCATAATCTCCATTTTCTCAATGTTTCAGATAGCAATGCCAAATAATACAATATATACATTCAATTTAAATCGGTCCAATTGAATTCCGCAGTTCCTCTCAGTCTACGCAGCGAGGCAATCTTTTAAGATCTCGTATAAATTCAATATCGCTCCAAACCTACTTCCCGGCCTGTCTTAGAGCAGGCTGTTCCGTTTAATTACAAAATAAAATTTACAACGCGTATTACATACTAACCTACGCATCTAGAACATGGTTCGTTAGTGGGCTGTTTCGTTTTTACGCGAACGGGTTGAGTTTTACAAGTATTGGACCAGTTTTACGAGAGATTAATTAGATAAGGAGGAAGTGATAACTGTACCACATTTTGATTAAATTTTTTTTTTTTGACTTTTCAGTATTTATTTATTTATTCATTTTCTAGAAATCGACAGTAAACATTTTTCGTTTTGTCGACATGTATTGTGTAGTATATTAAAAATATTAGCATTTATGGATTTGCTCCTTGTGACTTTACCGATAATTCTACTTCGTCGTCGCAATATTATACTCCTTTGCGACGGATTCAACTTCTGGGGAACAAATACTTCTATGTTGTTTATATATTTGATACATCAATGTTATAGTATAAGCATTCATAAGTACAGTTTTTTTCATCGAGTAATGCTATCTCTTATTTGATGAAAATATTTAATTCTGGATAAACGTGTCAAATTATGTTGTTTACCTATTATAATATGTACCTATTCAATATTGTTTTTATTAATTTCTATGTAAAAGCCTATAATGGGCGTAAATAAGTAAATTGTAAAATTAGAAAATTACTAATTTGTAACAACAAAACACGTATTTTTAT
The DNA here is from genome assembly GCA_022606495.2 of Halesus radiatus. Lineage (NCBI taxonomy): Eukaryota > Metazoa > Arthropoda > Insecta > Trichoptera > Limnephilidae > Halesus > Halesus radiatus. The sequence continues at coordinate 232,973 of JAHDVE020003997.1, forward strand.
ATAAATATAAATAAAAAGACATGAATTAAAACAAAAAACTCATGATTAGTCAGAACAACATTGTTTTATGGCGGTCTTATTCGGGTGGTAATCTAATATGTCGAAATAAGATTTTATCGTTTTAACTTTATCCTCCTCACTAAACAATAATTGTTCTAGGAAAGGTAGCAGGAATCTTTTTTTGTGAATGTCGCATAAAAATCCCAACTGTCTGAAGCCAGTGGGACTATGGCATCCCCAAATGCGATATGTTGTGAGAATGAAAAAAATAGGGAGGGGAAGGATATAGTAAGAGATTTAATTTGACCTAATCACCAAATTCGGCCAAATACATTTCAAGCAACACAATATTTCAATTCTAAATGGTTACTCGCATACCGCAACCATGTTTTTGATTACATATGAAATTCTGCATAAAAAATCAAAAGAATCCCGGGTTTTGAACACGCGACCTCTGCATCGAAGCCGGAGATCTTACCCGCTTACTAGATTTATCGTGGTGCTGCATCCCACGCCTACAACCTCTTACCCTACCCAATTCATGCCCAGCTTCATACACCGCGGTTGTAATTAAGTAGGTACCGCCGCCCTCCGCCGGGCGAGATGGGCGGCGGCCGGGGGCGGGGGCGTCTCTCTCACTAAATCTCCCCCAAACCGCCCCCATACCACCCTCCACCCGCCCCGCCCCGCGTGTTATTTTGTCTTATTTTACAATTTCCTCAGATGTGCCGCGGCGAGAAAACGCTTCACCGCGAGACAGCGTTTTCACATCCGTGACATTGTTTTTGCGAATAGAGTCTCGTTCTAATAACGTCATTTTCTTTGACACAATTGATTTTTTAGTTGAAAAATTATCAAAAAGGTAAACTAGAAGAAATAAATCAATGCTTATAATAATTGTCTATGGGTGCTATCTCAATTAATGTTGAAGCTAAACAAATACCTTATTTAATTCCTTAGAACAGGCAATATGTCAAGTTAGGAATTAATATCGACCAGGAAAACATCATGCAATTTCAACTTACATGTACCTCAATTGACTATAAATTACTATGTTTTGCAAAGACAAATTTTCCCAATGTAAATGTCAATGTTAATAAATAAATTCACAAATACCATTTTTTATCAAGCCTTTTCTATAATTTCTCTCTGTTTAGGACTACATACATTTTTTAGTTAATAATTTCCATTCCTATAATAAATCAATAAATTACACAACGTTTAACGCTCCTCCGCACTATGACAGATTTCACTAAAATATGTTGCGAAATTTTAAAATTTAAGCAATGTACCGTCAAAATTTTGAATGTATGGCTCTGATATCGTACCAAGAATACATTTTTATATTGATTATATGTTAAAACTTCTAATTAATTTTCTTTAAATTCCTTAGAATAAACAAACACCTTAGCCGACTGAATTGGATAAATACTCGTATTAAAATGATTATTGTAAGGTCTCTATTTATGTTGTAGCCGAAGGTCGAAATAGTACTAAACGTGAATAAATACTCCATAGTATCATAATAGCATGGGTAATTCAAAATGATGGACTCAATTTTGTACCGCTATATTTCCTGTACTATATGTTATATGTGATTGATCTACATAGGAAATGAAAGAGGAGGTCCGAAAGTTTTGAATCCCACCACTGGATAGCTTATAGTTGCGCAAAAAAGCGCATTTCGCATCAGTTGTGAGTAAAATGGCTATTATGCTGCATAAGGTTTTCTGTGTTAGTGAGTTTTGTAAAACTGAGTCGGAAACTATAGTCCAGCGTATCTTTCATATCCAACTAGAAAGAGCATTTATCGTTGGTATCGTGAATTTGAGCAAAGTGAATGTCTTTGTAAAGAAAAAAAGAGGAAAACGTGTGACATTGAGTCCATCATTTTTAATAACTTATTATGTACACCTGGACTAGCCTAGAATAATAAAATTCATTCTCCAGTCATTCTCCCGCTTCTGTATTTCGCTTCTCGGCAGGTCACTAATTATTATTATTCCATTACCGAAACAATTAAACCAAATACCAACGTACTTTTGAATTCCGATGCCAAATACTATTAGAAATATTTTCTCTCGTTATCCTATAAAATCTTATGTCAAGTACCAAAAGTCCTGTACTACCATATATGCCACCTTGGAAAAAATCTACAGATTAATGCCTGATTTACAAGTTTATACGCTGTACACGTGAATGACGTGCGTATACAGTGTATACAATTTACATAATGTACTAATATCGAGATATTGATTAACTTTTTTTTCTTCTAAAATACCCCATGAGAACCGCCTTAGGGATAAATTTAATATTGAATTTAACGAAGGATGCTTTAAAGCGGCGGCCTTCAGTCGCGATTTCTAAAGAAAGATTTATAAAGCTGCGGTTACACTGAATGCAAATCCCAAACGGTATTCTAGTCCCGAAGACAAAGTGGATACCCATAGTTATTTATGGTTGCATCGACATTATTTCACAAAGCAATTCTCTCCTCACTTACTGAAAACGAATTTCTATGGGATTCATAAATTTAAAGGACGAACAGTAGGTTTAATTCATGATGACTTAGGTATTTTATCAAGTCAACATTGTTCAAAGGGGAATTTTAAAGATTAAACTTAACGCTCCACGCTCTCACAGATGGCACTAATTAAATTATACTGTATGAAATAGAAAATATATTAACACCAAATACAAACACCGAAATCACTCAAATGCACTTAAAACACCTCATCGTACAATTATTTTATTTTTCTCATCAAGCACATCAATTTAATATAATGTAATTTCATATATTGTAAATGAAATCCCAAACTGAAGTCCCAACTGCTCCCAACCGTCTGGAGCCAGTGAGACTATGGCATTTCCGATTGGGGAATGTTGTGAGGCTGAAGGTATCGGGATGGATGGAGAAGGGGAAGAGGAAAGTCGGGAAATACCTGGCTATTCAGATCTGGTTACCAAACACAGCTAAAAGCCATTTCAAGCAACGATTCACTTCTAAATGGTCGTCTTTCACCAGTTCGATACTGGGAGTATCTTCCACTCTCAGTATCGCCCTTATAGTATAAGGAAGCGTTTAATATAATACACTTTTTTTATATTAATGTAAGTATTTTTTTATATTTATATCTTTCCTTAAAATGTCAATATTATGTAAAAATTAATAAAAACATCAAAATAATGAAAATATATTAAAAATGAGTCATTGCATAAAAAAGATACATAAAATAAATAGGTATCTCTCGCATCTTGGACTTGAATTCAAGACCCCTCGGTCTAACCGAGACCAGTACTCTACTAACTTATCTACTGTCACATTATTGCTTCCCGTTAATTTCATCGATTTAACATTTTAATTTTAGAACTATCAATAACATCATTAATATTTTTATTTTATTCTTTATAAAACATAAGGCATAAGATTGACCGATGTCTGTCTCACTAGGAAATTCCTTTTTTTCCCATAAATTCAATTGCATCCCATATATTCAATGATTAAATACTACATTCAGATTTATAAGCTTCAATAAGTTATTACAATAAAATAGAACATTAAAATTACTTTCGCATTTCCACTGCCACACGTACATCAGTGTTGGTATCAGATACTACACAGTCCACAATGCCACAGACTCTAACATAGTGAATTGTCAGAAACCGGCGTACCCAAAGAGCTTATTATTCACTTATTTATTTACGCCTAGAAGGCTTTTACATGTTGATACATTTATCTCGGAGTTAGTTATACAAAGGAGTATATTAATATAGTACGTAAAATAATAATTAGAGTATAAAAGAAGTAAGTAGGTACAATATAAGTATGTATTTACAGCGCAATGAATAACAGTTTTGCCTGTGGTTACATTATAACAGCAGGTTATACAAAAGAGTATAAGAAGTATTTAATACTTAATATAATAACATAAGTATAAAATAAGTAAGTAGATAGGTACTATACTTCCGTCGTAAGTAAAAACACAGGAGTCTCAAGGAAGATACTGTGTTTTTACTTACCACGGCAGTATATAAGTAGCTTGTTACATCGCGATGGGTGGGTAATAGAGGTATAATTATTATACCGTTGTAAAACATTAACAGTTGTAACGCGTGTTTATAATACAGCAAACCTTTACTACGCCCGATTGCGCGTATATTATAAATATTGATTATACCGGGGTGTTAATTAATTTAATAATAATACAGTAATATTTGAAAGTACGCATACTTTGCCAATTTCCGCAATGACATATCAAGATGGCTAGTCTCAGTGTAGAGCAGTGGCGTGCAGCCCGGGAAGGTTGAAAAGCCCTGTATACCCTAAGAAAAACGAAACATGTCATTTTTTTTTTAAATATCAAAAGTTTTTTATCAAAACTTTTGCCTCTCTCAAGATCATGAGCACCTCTTAAGAATGGCAGCACGGGTCCGGTACACTTCCGTCCCACCTCCGGGTACCCGACGCTCACTTTATTCTATAGGGTCTTCGGAGTCTCTTCTCGAGTAAAAACTTCTTCAAGGAAACTCTCGGGAAACCGGCTAAAGGACGTGGGTATTTGAATCCACTTGCTTCCAGGCCGATCGCAATGCTCATTCTCTATGGGACCACCTAGTGAAAGTGACCATGCTAGTCTGCCTTCCTGATTTTATTTGATTATTGCTTACCTTTTTTTACATTTATAGTTTATATTTCTGTCTCTTATCGTTTTTTTTTAAATATATGTCTTGTACTATATCTATCGTTATTTATAAGTGAAAAAAAAATACTTTTTGTGTTATTTTTTTAATAGTTCGCCACAATAATTAGGGGAAAACAATAAAAAGTATTCAATAATATACATCATATCCAAATTTGAAAACAGCCTACCTTTGATCTTAGAACAGTGCATGCTACTGGTGTAGAGGTAGTGGCGTGCATTGATCAATGACCAAAGGTAGTCTGTGCGTAGTTTTTTAAATTTCAGATATGAAAATGTTAATTGAATGTTTGAAAATGATAATTTTATTATCACCTTTTGCTGATAGTTGTGGCCATCTGAATAAATGAGCGTACAAGTTCCTTACAAAATTCATGAAGAAAAAAAAACGTTTTGATCAGAAATTTTTCAGAGCTTTTCAGCCTTTACGGACTCCACGCCACTGTATAGGGGTACAAGTAAATGTATTATACCGCACTATTTAATTAGAAAAACTTGATGAATTAGCTAACTTATTTGAATAGAGCAGAAACTTTGTAACCTATTCATCGCTTGGTGTCAAAACATTACATAAGCTCGATCAAATTATTATAACAGGGTTTTTTTCAAGCACGATAGTAACTTCCCACGTTACTAGTAAGTAAGTATCTTGGACAGATTTGACACACATTTACACAATACCCATACGAACACATTGCTATTCCACAGCATACTTCAAGTTTTTTTTACTTCAGAACTAAAAAAAAACTTTATTTTTAATATAATAAACAGAACGCAGTATGAAATTTTTCGAGAAAAAGAAAAAAAATCAAATTCGAGCAACGTTTAGAGTAAAATCGTTTTAAAGAGGGAGTAATGGTGAACTGTTTCATAGAGAACTACTTCGGAGACAAGAAGGTAACTATTTAGAAGCAATTTTGACAGCTATCAGCGTACACAACTATATTCAAACGTGCGTTCTTAAAAATAATTTGCCTGTAGGTACACTTGATTACACTTTTTCCGCTAAAAACAAACAGCGTGGGCAAGCAAGATCAATGGTTGTTTTTCGGTACATATCGCAAGGACATCGCTTTCAGAAGTTAATGCCTAATATATGCATTGGCACACAATTTTGTATTGTTAGGGCCAACTCTACTTACGCCAACTAATACTCCTACCATTTTATTTTAAAATATTTTTAAGGGATAATTTGCAAGCGGGTTCAAAGGATCATCTCCAAACAAAGGTCGTATATTGATGAAAAACAATGAATTTAAATCCAAAATATATTTTTTTTTGAAAATGGTCAAAGCTATATTGGATCTTGTAAACGTAATTGAAAGAATAAAAACGTTTTGTTTAACAAAAATAAATGAAACGGACCTGCCTATCCGTGAGCGCTTTTGTGGAGTGGCAATTTTAGCATTATCTGTGATGCTTCCTTTGTTTTATTAAATCTTAATTTATATTGGTACAGACAGAAAAAGCCAATCGCTTACTTAATTAAATGTAAAGATTCAAGCTGACGTCAACGAGCTCCAACAACCTATTTCAGGTGGAATTAATTAAATTTATTCTAGGTATTTTAGAATTGTTTTGGCTAATTGACTACATGTTGTTCTTTTCAATTACTAAGCTGAAAACACAATACCTTTTTTATGATTTTTTTTTCAAGTTAACGAATTGTGAAATTTTATGCACTTATTATTTATTTTTTATTGTTACTTCTATCATTTATTTTTTTCTTGTTACTTTTTAATGATATCCATAAATTAATTAAAAATTATTTTCTTTTCACCACTTTATTAAAATACACATATCAATTAAAATATCTTATTGATATTTGAATAAAAAGAAATTTTTAATTTGTTTATTAATAATGGCCCCACGACGTCATTAATAATCTTTTGAAGAAATTATAAAAAATTTATCCTCTAACAATCCAATTATTAACCGCACTATACTCTAGATGATAATACGTATAATTTCTGAAATTTAATGGCAAGATGCTGCACTAGCGCCTCTAGTGGCCTGAGATGAACGAATTTATTTCTAACATATGTTTTAATAGATTTTCCATGAAATATGTTCTTAATAAATTACAGAAATCTAAAGATCGTAAAATAAATATCAGGTAACCTACATATGACTTTACGGCTTTTTGCTGATAAATAATTAAAAAATTACAGAGGCACAAAGTTATTAACATCACCGCTCGCCGCTCAACCTCGGTCTGGTAATTTTTGAAATTATACAAAAAGTTTTTAAAGCATACAGTAATGTAAAGCACATAAACAAAATACGATAGTATTTTTAAAATATGTAACAAGTAACATAAAATATAACAATATTGTAACGCAAATCACTGAAACTACAGTCTGACATTTAAAAGTAGAAAAAAATTTAGGGCGCTTTTAAACGAATTTAAATGACAACACCGAGATGGCTCATAGAAAAATTAAAGCAAGCTGAAAAAGGCACAATGGTCCAATTGCATATTTTTTACTCTAACCAAACGGTCTACAGAAATTAGCGGTATTTTCCGAAAGTACCTGATTAAATAAATTGATTCTACATCATACTCTAAGACAATTTTATATTAAAGCTTTTTTATTATTTAAAACTTTGCAAGGAAGATAATTACATGGAAAGGCGATTTTTTGTATTTCGGAATTGTACGAGTATATATCAAAACTCCCAACATGCCATTTATAAGATGCTTATTTAAAATAAAACAACATCTATTTCACAAATCAGATTTTAATTTTTTACATTACACATTTAACAACGTTGATATAATCGAGTTATGATATTTTAGATTGTTACTTTAAAGCGAATTGTCAATCTCGAATATGATTTTTTTTTAATTTGTAGAACAAATTACAAAGACGCCGTAGTAATGAAAAACTTTGTACCACTTCATTAATGTCTACATTTTATTGCCAAGCTATACATTACCTACGCTACAATATTTTTTTTAGGATTCAGCAAACATCTAGTATAGATTATGCTTTATTCCATACATATTTATCGCGTAAAAATAAATTCTGGTATATTTATTTATTATATTATGTACGCCCTATGTGGACTTTTACATATTTAGTTATTTACGATAGTCATACAGGTGCAAAACACATCACAGTAGTTACATAGATAAATAGATAGATTTCATGAAATACAACAACTGAATATTTCATTTGTCTCACGAACAAATACAGGAATAACATAATGTGAGTGCCATTCCAAATAATTAGCTACAGAGATAAATATTCAAAACATACTTCACATTCACTGATATTTACACTCTAGACACATATATTAATAATTGTTGAGGACGTATGCAATAATCGTCTGTTTGAATTTATATTCCGAGCAGTTGAACATATCTGCTATGTCTGAAAATGTATTACCTTCTGCGTGAAGAGAATTTTTGAATGACTCAGTCCTGAAATTATTGTTAAAATTGAATAAAATTTAAGATCGAGTAGATCTAGTTGGATTATTAAATTTAATCAAGCTGATTATATTAGGGCTGTCTATAAAACCATTAACAAATTTGAAAATTAAAGTTCGATCAGAAACAAATCTTCTATATTCTATCTAGAGTTTTAATAATTTTAGTTTTTTCATTAAATTTATAGTTTCAATAGGATATCCGAGTTCATAGTTAACATATCTTGGAAATTTATCTTGAACTTTTTCAATGGAGTTGGAGTGAATTTTACAGTGAGGTGACCATATAGAAGAATTATCTTCGACTTATGTACGAACTAATAAAGAAACAAGAAAGAATTTATTTTAGTTGGTATTTTTTGGTTATTTATCATTCAAATATGAGATTTCGTTGTAAACAAAGCCATATTAATATTTTTATAAACAATAATTATTAGCCTGAAACACTCATCTGGCCTGGAAGGGACTCGTGTATCTCCCTTCTGATGTCCGGTCAGATGCTCTACCCCGGACATCAGAAGGGTGCAGGTTCGAGTCCTGTCGGCGACATTTATCTTTGCTCGGAAAGGTTTTTTTCAATTTGGATGAGTGTTTCAGGCTAATAATTATTGTTTATAAAAATAATTGTTACCCTTTGCGCTATGCACAAAAATCTTGTCTTAAGTTTTTAAGAACTTTAGTTTATCAATTAATACCATATTAATAATTTTAAGATGTAACAAATATTCCAAAGTTTAAAAAATGGGGGATCTATACATACTGTAGTTTAAGCAAATTATATACTTTAATGTAATAGTTTTTCTCTTTAAGTGTTTAACGGCCAACAAAAATCTGAATTCTTGTGAAAAATTAATAAACATCGACACAGACATAACCACTCTACAAGAAGAAGAAATGAAATAAGACTTCCCTTTCGAAAGAAAACAAAATCGCAAAACTAATTACTATATTGAGCCATAAAGATCTTCCAAGAAATACCGTCCAATATAAAAGAAGAGGAAAATGTTTTGAAATTTAAGAAGGAAGTTAGGAAATACATAAAGTGTAATTTGTAATGTAGTTTGATTTATATTTCTTAATTGTATATAGATATTATGTTCATGTCAGAATACTTGTAACCAATGCACATGTGTTCTATTTTAAGTTAAATTATTAAATTAATACGTATTCAATAGCAATGGAAATCTTCACCTACCATACCTCATTCATTTTCTTTTTCTAAAGATGGTATGGAGAAAATGTAAACAACCCTTTCTTAAGAGAAGCGTAATAATAAGAACCGTGTAATTAATGCAATAACATTTTACTAGCTTTCGTTCCGGCTTCACATGCGTTTTGTTCATAGATTGATTGTACCCTTATAGACAAACAATATTTTCATAAAAAAACTATTTTCATCTGCCAAAGCATTTTGGTTTTCTGGATACTTCGTCTATGAAATTTGGACGTAAAATGGAAACAAATAATGTCACGCTAAGTAATTACCTTACTTTTTAAATTATTTTGTTTATTAAATTTTCATTGTTAGGTTAACTAATTTTTCAACGGGTTTTTTGCTACTTTAGATATTTCTGACAGGTGAAAAGAAACAAATGTTTTTCTATTTTTTTATTTATTAATGAACATAAAACAATTCGTCTGTTTTGTTGTTGTTGAAACTTCAAAGTAGGACATCAAAGTATCATAATAACTTGGGAAGGAAGGGACTTTATTGTCAGCTGAAAAAAGTTTCAGTGACCTAGATATTCGTCGTAGAACTTTTTGTGAAAAAATCATATCGTTAGAATGTTCCTTTCGCGAGTTCTTAGTGGGGCGCACTGAAATACATCTATGGGTTATATTGTTTTGTTTACCTAATTATACACCATAACGAAGGGGTTAAGCACTCCATGGAGCAGTGAGTTTCATAACATGTGATCCACCCAAAGAGTTCTATCACTAATTTAATAACAAATACTTTGTTTAAACCACTGTTTTTAATGTGCAAATATCTACATGTTTCAGAAGCAAAGCTCCCCTCATCGGGAAAAACAATATACCTACTAAAAATAACGACAAGTATGGACAAATAATAAGTAAATAGAACAAATTACAAACATAAACATAAAATTTTTTTAAAAAGTGATGGAAGTATGTAAGTAACTAATTAAAAATGTAAAAATGTTTTTTTTTTAAATTAACAATTATTATAAAATATAAATGTATAAAAATTTTGAAATGAAATTATTTTTATCAAGAAAACAGCAAAGCATAAAAAATAAATTAATATTAGTTATTATTATTAAACATTTATAATATAAATATAGTTATTAATGTAAAAAAAAATAGAGATAACTGTTTTTAAAAAATAATTCATTATATTAATAATATTTAATTATTATTAGCACCTTTTTCTAATTTCTAAAATGTCAAATTTATCTAATTGTAAACCAGTTATATTGGTGAAAAATGTTTACACATTTTTTTTTAATACAAAAGAATTATTTGTTTCTAAAATATGGTTGACAAATTAAGAGTAAATATTATTACTTGGGTGCGCCTTAACTCTAGTATTAAAATTTAGTATTTCTTATATAAAAAAAGTGACAATTGTTACAAATTAAATTATAAACCCCGTTATATTAATAATATCGTCTTTATCCAAATACATACAAATACAACTGGTTTAGAGTCCTTATTCTTTTACCGAATCTTAGAAAAAAAATTCACAGGCATCTTAAAGATAATGACTAATAAACTATATAACAAAATACACATCCATAAATCTGGCTATGCGGGCCTTTAGTCAAATATAATCGCAATATAATAGTATACAATGCAGGCAGTATAAGAGAGACAGAGCTATGTATTTCCATTGGCTCTCTCAACAACACTACAACAATAATACAATTGTGCAAAAATTTGTGAAACAATTAAAAAAAAAAAAGAAAGAAAAGCATACCGGGTTACGAATAACCGAATACGATAACAATAACATATACGATACGATATCATAATACGAAGCGGAAGATGTTGATTGTTTTTAAATTAAACTCACGACGCCTGGGTAATACCCGGACGCGATTCCAACTCAGTCACTGACCTCTCAAAAAAAATCTATGATAATCATTGACTCATCGCATTCACTCAATATAAGTCGTTGTTCGATGAACTAAAATTACTCTAAAATACATTAACTGGTATAATATATCATCGTAACAAAACTGTTATACTATTTTCATACATTTCAAAAAAAAAATTCAACATGTGTACATTGATCATAACGAGCATATTGGTCTATTATATAATAAAGTTGAACTAAATTCCTGCTAACAAGCTACTTGCAGTAGCTTAGCGGGTAAAAATTTCCATTATATGTAATTAATATAAAATAAAATTGTTTTTTTTTAATATTGACCGACACCTAAGTATCATGTCATAATAGTTATATGATTTCCACGTAAATTTCACTCGTTGGTATAATTTTCATTTGTGAATTTTAATTATTAATTTTTTTTTACTTTTTATTATTAACATCGATTTACTTAAATAATTTCTACTAACGTACTTTGTGTAGGATTTTAATAAAAACATCAATGGAACATTTGAACGTGTCCCTGAGCAAATTAAATACCCTGTTTTCTTTGCAAATGCTCACGTTTTCCCCCTCTCCATATGTAACTAATACCTGCTAATTTTTCGTGTATTTTATTGTAACCCTGCTTCTAGTCCCGTTCGCAAGAGGTCGCTCTCTCCACTCCCCGTGACGGGCCGGGAGCGCCGTGAAATCCCCGTATTTGTAAATGTCCCCGGCTCGGCGGGAATTATTTTTTATTTATTGCCACCCCTGCTCCGCGCCCCTCAGACGTCCCGCCTGAGCGGCAGCCATGCGGATTTAGCGGTGGATGTATGCACAGTGGAACAGGGTTGCCACAAACACATATGCAAACAAAAATCCAAAAAAACATTTTCATAAATAACCTTTACTCTTAATAGCACTCAACGTATGTAGGTCCTTCAACTTGTTAAATATTATTTAACGCCGAAGCATTTATTGGCTGGAAGAATTTTCGTGCTCTTGATGTATCTATGGAATGGTAAGATTTGGGCATCATTCTGCAACGAAATTTATTTCTAAAAAACGAGTCGAATGTATGATGACATATATGCTTCTCATAGTATATTCCGTCCATCTTTTAATACGTATACCAAAATTTGCATAATGCGTACATAAGCATATAATTATAAAGGCAATTAAATCGCTTAGTTGAATTTATATAATATATTATAATAAATAAAGTTAACATTTTTGTAAAATAAAAATAAATCCGTTTATGTTTCGTGTTTGCTAGCAACATTCTGCAGAACAACCTTTGATTTATCCGATAGATACTTCCTAAATTGTATAATATTTTTTCCTGACTAGTGAATTTAATTAGCCTATTCATTAAATTAATTATAACGAAATGTGAGTAATGTTATGATTTTTTTGCGTAATCCTCCAATTTTTCGATAATATTGTTTTTTAATGTATGTAAAACAGTGCATAAAAGTATGATTCGCAAGTAGATAGAAAAACAATCCGAATGCCCCAGGAAGACATTGCATGACCAAATGCATCAAATACTTGAGTTGGATAAATTCAAATTAAATTGAAGTGAATTCAAAATGCTATGACATTATTTAATGTTCTCTTCTAATTTTCCGCGAATTTTCAGTAAGAGACAAACAGCATTTATGTTGAAAATTGCTATTTTACTATACTAAAAAAACTTGTTCTTCGGCTAACAAATCAGTATTTTTACGGTAGAAATCTTTATTACACATGGTTGTGCTTGCTTGGCAAATACACCATAACATAACAATAAACAAAGTAGTAAAAGGTAGGAACGAACAAAACATAAACCCGGAGCACATAATATTGGCTACCCTGAATATATTACTTTGAGCTCGTTGAAGGAAACATAAATAATTATTCATGCTGAACCCCAAATAAGGAAATTTTCTGTCTGCCGTATCCTGGAGAAACATAAAACAAAATAGCCCGTTGTGTGTTCAACAGAAATTACGTCATCATCTTGTAAATAAACTCCTATTTTATGGGAGACAGACTTCTTTTATTGCCACATGTTTCTTTTCTATATTTTATATGCATTTTGATTTATACTTTTAACGATTTAACATGTTTTCTTATTCTCAGGTTATCCCTCCAAAGCTGAAGCAAATAAAACAAAAATTGTTTTGCCATTACTCCAAAACAATATTGAAGATTGGACAAGTAAGAAATGTGATATTTTATTCTATTCATGGCATATTTTTTGTTGCCTTCTGTATCTACCATCTGTGACAGATTATTTTTAAAGTGACATTTTGATATTTTTGTTACAGAAAAATTGAAAAGTACCCCTTTTGTCTATTTGCATAAAATGATTATTTTAAAAATTATTTTATTTTTACTTTATTTTACATAATTTGGTAGACCAATTATCGGTGTTCTTTTAAGTGTAATATTAATAATTCTAAATATTACAAAGTATATATATATATATATATATATATTATATATATATATACATACATATACTTTTTATGTAAATACCGCATAATAGTCCCAACTGCTGCTTGCTAACCGGAGCCAGTGAGACTATGGCAACGCCAATTATTGTTCTTGTGCGCCAATTATTGTTATTTGACAAGTCAAAGCAATTTTCACCAATAAAATGTAGACATAATTTGTCTCGACGCCATCTATTGAGGGATTTAGCCGTTACAAGCCTTTCTCATACTAATAAAGTTGGTTGTTTACAGGTGAAATATAATAAAAACAGTAATTATTGAATGAAACACTAGTATATATTGATTAACTTGGCGGGTTTGCGATAAACCGACGTAGCTCAACGGTAGAGCATCTGACCGGCAATCAGAAGGGTGCAGGTTCGAGTCCTGTCGGCGACATTTATCTTTTCTCGGAAAGGTTTTCTTTCAATTTGGATGAGTTTTTCAGGCTAATAGTTATTGTTTATAAAAAATATGTGTATTGTTTATCCTGGCGAGGGAAGCTTTGCTTCTGTAACATCTAGATATTTGTATATTGAAAACAGTTGTGTAAACAAAGATCTTATTTTTAATTATATTAATAATGACGCCACAAAATAATTACGCATCATTATAAAAATATATATTTGCAAACTCTGGGATTCGAATCTGCAATCTCCGGATCCGTGGTCGGTGACCTTACCCCCCTACCACTTAGGCCATCATATTCGTATGGTAGGTGTAATAGGAAGAGGAACCGTATATTTAAAAAAAAAAAAAGAACTTAGCGAAGTAAAATGCATTATTTATCGGAAATATCGTATTTGGTAAGTTACTGTTTTGTTTGTGACCTTTAGATTTAAATAAACTGACATTAATGAGATAAAAAAAAATACGTATTAGATTAATCAATGCGTATTAAAAAGGTGCATCGTATAAAATTCTGAGGAACGCCGAAACCTCTTCCAATTTTTTAATAATATTATCTTATCCGGAATGAAACATTGATTTAAAGTTTTGAAAATTGGTACACAGCTTATTAATTAATAGTTATTACAGTATCATTTTAATTCATTGTTTGTTTCAAATTATGACATCTTACCACAAAATTCTAGTTTACGAAACGTATCCATGAAATTCAGCATGTCATATGTAAATTTCATTACATGTAACCGATTAGGACCTATATAATAATAAATTGTAACATAAGAAAGAGGTTGTTAGTTATCTACAAATATATCATATACTAACTTTTAAAATTTTTGGAAAATACCGAATCGTACAGAAAGTACAAACCGTCAAATTTCGATATTTCAGGAGAATGTCGCGTATCGTGTTTGTTTTAACAGGCGCGTCAAAATACGGACAAATGGAATGGCTGTAATTCTAATTGTACTGAATTGTCTTGTGACGTCACGGGTATATGTTTTACCTTAGTTCACATTAAAAGTCTTATTTTGAAGCATCTAAGAACTAATTTGACTCTCGTTATTTCCTCTTTGAATATATGTTTTTAATTAAAGAGGCAACCTTAGTATACGAGTAGAACTATCTACTAAAATATTCAGCCAATATTAAAAAAAATCACATTTAGAGTAGATCTACCGTCAATGTTACCAAATTTATTGTGTGGAAGTGTCTCCACAAAGGCACACAAAATAAATAAACAGCCTTCATTTCGTGAAAGGTAATCAGTATGGTTAGTTAATGCGTACTATTTTCAACAAAACACACGATCGCTAGAAACCCCGAAGAAACATTGGCAAATGACTGAAGCCCGCCGCGCCAGAATATTTGTTGGGGATGCTGTCCTCTTAGTCTAAACAGTGCACTACTCAGTTAAATCGTTATTTTATGGAGATTACGAGTGTACCACCTCTTCTCCCTCCCCTCTCCACCCCTCCAACCATCCCAGGCATGATGACTTGACACTACTTCTGGGATGCAGTACAGACACATAAAGTGGCAGACACTACAAAATTAGTTGATTACGTTATCTATGAATACATTCACGCACTGTGTAATGTGAATACTCCCTTCTGTGCCATGTCTGCCCCTTAACGTATCTGCACTGCACGGTACTGGTAGATGTGTATAGACCTTAACATGTAGGTACAGATGCGAACGGAGGATTTTTTTTATTTGTTTTTGAGGTGGGTTGTTTCGATGGAAAATTACTTAAAAATACTCACGTTAGAGGCCCGCACTCAAAAACGGTCCCAAACATCACTTGGTAGGTTTCCAAATCAAATAATGCTACAATAATTTATTTGTAAATTCTATGACATGCATGAAAACCATTTAACGCAATTTTAAACTTTTAACCTAAAATTGCGGTACGTAATTCATGTAGAAATTAAAAGATCAAAGGTTGGGGATTATTGTATTCTGAAACCTTATACATTTTCCTAATTACCAATACAGAATTTACAGAAAAATCTTTGGTAGTACTTGTTGAGTTAGCAACCTAGGCAGCGTGCATTTTTTAGTGCTGGCCGTTAAAGCTGAGTAGGCTAAACAACGTATTTTTCCCCAGTGTTATCGCACGAAGTTATTAGTAATTTCCTCTAGCATGGCACGTCGATATATGGAAGAATGCATAACTGCACACATTTTTTTTTAAGAAAGACCTAACTTCCCGGTTTATGGCAGTAACTCGAAAATGTTAAAATAACCTGACAATATTTGAAAAGCTCCTTTTACCATCGTCTAAGCGGAAGATGGTGCTTGTGCAATAATGAAGGAATTAGCTAGCGAAGGAATTGAAGCCACAAACCCTGTATGGGAACCAGACGCATTTGTCAACTCAGCCACTAACAGGTAAACTAAAAAAATAATGTGGTTAAATTGTTTTTTGTTCATTTTTTTTAAACCTTTAATTTATTTTGATAGAATTTCAAGACTTTCTAGCAATATAAATAATAATACGACATAGAACGATAAAGCAAATCAAAAATGAGTCTGGACAAGCATGTATAAGAAGATTTATGAATGTGAATGAAGCAAGGAGTGTGTGCCGAGACAGTTTTGTGTGACGGTCTATTCTCTTTGCCTACTTCTGCGGCAAAACGGCGTCATGGTTAGTTATTTCATTCAAAAGTGTATTTAAAGTATTTACTATAAAGCTGGCTTCATTATATTGATAAATTTCTATCCTTGTCATCAAAGAATACTGGTTCAACTCAATTAAGGCTTTAAAGTATCAAAATTCAATTCGATGAAGTTAATAAAATGTCATTATTATAAGTACTAAAGATGAATGTAAGTAAGTCTAAAGTCATGGTGTTTGTAAGAGAGTACGAAAACATTGTGCAATATAGTTGTGAATGATGAATAATTGGAGCAGGTCGATGGGTTTGTATATTTAGGAAGTATGTTTACGAGAGATGGAAAGGCTGATAAGGATATTGAAATAAGGATTAATGCAGCAAACTCCATTAACGGAGGACTAAACGCGGGTGGCGCAAACAAAAAGTTGTCCAAAGAAGCGAAACTAGCAGTCCACAATGGAGTGCTGATACCAACCCTGATGTATGGCAGTGAGGCATGGAATTGGCAGAGGAAGGATGAATGTAAACTGAATGCAGTAGAAATGAGATATCTTAGGCGAATGTGTAGTAAAAGCATGTATGATAATGTGAAAAATATTGAGATTCGTAAAGAACGCAAGGCTGATGTAAGCGTAATGACTAATGAGTAAGATTAAGAAAAGGACGATTAGATGGATTGGGCATACTTGCCGAATGAGTAAGAAGAATGTATGATGCGAATGTGAATAGAAGAAGAAGCCGGGGACGGCAGAGGAAGACATGGCACGATCAAGTGAATCAAATACTTGAGTCAGGCCATGTCAGAAGTCGGAATAATAGAAGAGAATATATGACACAATGTATGATTGTGAATGAACCACGGAGTGTATGCCATGATTGAGTTGTTCAGCGGTCCGTTCTTTCTGGTTACTTAGTTAGTTAGTTATAAGTACTAATTACTTTGCCACCCGTATTTCTATTTATAATTGAATAATTCTATTTCGAAGAATGTGTTTTTTTCAAAATCTGAAAATCTTTTAAAAATGAAAAGCTTCCGCTCATCTTAATGCTCCAGAAGTTATGCTTGATTTATTAAGAAACAAAAGATATCATTGGCTCTTGTCCCATAGATTGCGGGTTCGAAATCCAACGAGTGCAAATATACATTAAACAAAATTATGTAAAAATAAATTACTTTTATATTACCTTAAAAAATACATATTTTCACAACATTCAGTGGGTTGTAGATGTGACGCTGCTGCATTTAATTTATTAAAAGAGCTATTTCCGAATTATAAACAAATGAAGGTAATCGATTCAAACTTTCACATAGGAACTTTATTTCCAATCAAAATAAAAAACCTTAAGAGGAACGGCTGCGCGCCCTCTTTCATACAAAACTTAATTTTAGAATTGAGGCCAAAATACTAATGATTTTTTTTTATTCAAAAAGTATAGTAAATATCTAGTACGGATGAGAAGTAATTTATTTATTTTTGTTTTACATTATGAAATATAGGCCATTAAAGGAATTAATTTTTCTCGATTTTAGAGGCACCTCTAACAATTATTTGTGGGCTAACGGTGATTTAAAAAAAATTACCCCTTCTGTTTTGAATATAAAATGAAATATAAAGTCAAAATTTAAATAATGATTATGGTGGACTTTAAATTAAATTAAAAATGACCAATTTACGTTGGAACACAAATTTGCCGTAAATAATTTAAAATGATTTTTTTTGTAAATGTTTTATTTTTTATATCTTTATCTACGTGATTTGCATAGCAAATACGATAATTTTTTATTTAAATATTACAATAAACCCGCAAAATAATTTTCTAAGTGGCCTCTAAAATTACGAAAATTGTTTTTTTTTCATGGCATATACTTCATAATTTAAAATTAAAATAAATAAAATGCTAATCATTCGTACTAGATATTTACTAACCTTTAAATAAAAAATAAATATCATTTAATTTGGATGGGTATTTTGGCCTCAAATCCAAAATTAAGTTATGTATGAAACAGGCAGCGCAGCCGTTCCTCTTAAACCAAAGTTTCACAAAACGTTTAATTGTAAGAATTGTCTGTTATATAAAAATAATTACACTTTGTAGTCTGGTAACGCAAATAATACTACAGATGATGTATACATAAATTCTGTACAGGTAGTTAGGAAAACGTCGAAGGTTTCCAGTGAAAAAAGTTAAACAGTAAGTTTTTAAACGAATTTAAAAATATACTTAGTATTCACCACTTTATAAATATACATTCATATCTACATGTTTCGAAAGCGATACTTCCTTCATCAGGAATATATGAATACTATAAAATAATTTCAAGTATGGGCAAATGATAAAAATAAAACAATAATTTAAAAATATACAAATTATGAAATGATGATGAAAGCATCGCTTTCGAAACTGCAGGTAATAAGGTATATTTATAAAGTGGTCAATACTGACTATATTCTTAAATTCATTCATTAATAATGACACCACAAAGTGAATACCAATCGTTTGAAGAAATCATAGTAAGTTTTTAAGTAACATATGAAATGCGTACTGGAACTTTAGGTACAACGTTAAAAAATGCCTTTGCTGGTTTTCAAACTACGCCTCTTTCATACATTTCATAAAATTTAAAAGAATACAGTTCAAATTTTTTTTACGGTTCAATATAAATATTTATCGAACTACCGATAAAGAATGTACAAATAATTCATAACATTCATTCAATAATTCAATGCTTGTGTTGGATTTTTTTAGAAAATGGCGTTTATTTTCATTTTGGGTATTGAATGTTTTATTTTATCATTTTTGTCTACGCTACACCACATTACATATTAGCTGTACTCTGTACTGTTACAGAGCCAGGGAAAGTGTTTCATCGCACGATGAGTATAGTTTTGAGGCGAGTTGATGAAGGGGATAAAGGAGGGGATTAAACGAAGGAAAAAAGACAAATGCCGTCAATTCGTTCCACATATGATTCATTTTACGAAAGAGCCTGTGAAAAATTACTCGGTCTCATGCTGCTCACCTTCCTAAACATCTCAAGCTATTAATTTTTTTATATTTACAAATACGAGTTTGTACATACATGTTTTGCATATTTATTGATCAATCAATTGTCAAGACGACGTTCATTACATAGCGATAAAATACTTGCCTTGGGGTCCAGAGGTCACGGATTCAAACCCCTTAAAAAGCAAATATAAAATATGTTCATTTGAAATAGGTATATGTCTATTTATATATTTTTTTTTTATTTTTTTTTTTATTTAAAGTTAATCAATTCTAATAATGTTATTATTAAGTTCTGCCAGTATTTGTCATCACGTTATGCTTGACAACAACGAGCCTAAACCCTTACATTTAGAAATGATAGTCTTAGATTAAATGTATTGAAACAAATAGAGATAAACAGACGAACAAATAGATAAAATTTGAAGAATTATCGATTTTCCATTCCTCGGTGTTCACGAAACTTAAGCAATATAATTCAGGAAGTTACCAAGCACATTAAAAATAACTAACCATCACTCCGTTTCTCCGTCGGTGTAGGGAGAGAGGACGGACCGCGAAACAACTCGATCTTGGCACGCACTTCTTGCTTCATTCACATTCATACATCGTCTCATAAATTCAATTCTGTTATTCTGACTTCTGACATGGCTCGACTCAAGTATTTAATTCACTTGATGGTGACATGTCTTTCTCGAGGGTCCCAAACTTCCTCTTCCTTTTACTTTCACGTCATATATTCTCCATACACTCCTTTCCTCATTCATTCGCTCCACATGCCCATGCTTACGATTTAATAATTTAAATTCATCGACTTAAATAGCATTCACGTCATTATAAAACAATTTTAAAAAACCTGCCACGGAATGGAGTAATACATTAATAAATCATTTTAAACACCATCAAATTTTTAATTTGGTGGTGGTAAATAAAATCACATAAGTGGTTTCAGTGTGACCTAACCACAGTTTAAAAATGTCTTCAAATTCCGAAACATCTGTCGAACAGCAAAAAAAAAACTAAAGTATTTGCAGAACTTAATAATAACTATATTAAATTTGATTCACTTTTCTTACAAAGATACCACAAATAATAATTGAAACCATGTCTATTTTGTCAGATACTTGAATATGCGTAGCTTTGATTCCTTTTTCAGTCATTTCCTGTCGCCTTATTACTTCCTCAGTTCCCTGCAAGACTCCGCTTAACAAGCGAATTTTATATCTATTACCTATATTCGTGATGACACAAAGCTTGTAGCAATATCCTCTTGAAAGAAATACGTTGGTACAAATAGTAACCCTGTTATTAACTGCGAGTTATTTAGTTTTGTCCCCGGCAGCATAAATATATTTGTACAAGTAAGACAACAAATACTCAACAATGGCCAGATAGATATCTACACTAGTTTTTCAAACGGGAAATTCCCAAACCACTAGAACAAAACGAACCTAAACAAAAGCCTGCAGCCGGAGACAAAAAGACAAGAACAAAAAAGCACAGTTTGTTTATATTACTGCGCACTTTGTAAAAAGGAAAAGCATGTTTGTTCTGTACTTACTGCAGTCGCCGACATAAGAGGACACAAGAAAAATGTTTTCCGGACGTCCGGAGCTTTGCTGGTCTGTTGGTTGCTGCCACCGCTGTTGCTGCCACTGCCACGGCAGTGCTGCCCGAGTTGCCCGTGCTGCCCATTCGGGGATCGAACACAAAGGAAATTCTGCTGATGGAACAACTAAAGAAAATGTGTTGCATTGTCCACAAGAAAAAAACGTTGAATATTCATTTTGTTCATATGTAGAGTGACAATTGCTGGAGCGAGTATAAATATGGTATTTTCATTTGCGAAGGGTTGTGGCTGACGGAATTGGGGAGTAGAAGAAAATAATCATAATGTAATAACATATAAAAACAACAACAGTTCATAAGAAAATAAAAAGATTGTTTAAATAAAATAATATTTGATGGAAAACGTTTATTGTGAATATCTGACATTCAAAGTCATTAAAGTATCGTCTTCACATTATATTGTAAAACTTTACACAGCGATTTGCTAACTAGAAAAGCGTGAGTTCTTAATTTATTTTTAAAATCCGTCTTATTTTTGCGTACGTTTTTACAAACAGATTGCTTACAATGGGATGTTATGCGAGCACATGTTATTAAGGTGCGTATCTTATTAGCAAGTAAAAATCATGATTATGACGGATAGATCTCATTACCTTTTTTATTACATTTACGTGCGTCTAAAGACAATTCCGAGAATCCACACTTAGGTTTCAAATATAAAGCTACAATGAAAAATCGCTTACTAAACAACTTTCCTCTGCCTGGTTTATTTTCCATGTCCAGGTTATCACAAATAACAGTCAATTCATATTCAAATTCAGAGCATTCAAAATATTCAATCTTTATTCACATACACGACATATTTTGCATTGTGATTTCATCTAATAGGTATTGTTCCATTTATGTTTACCGTTAGGACACTGTTTCTAAACAAAAGAATTGGTTAATTCGAATGTTTTCAATACATTTATTAAGTTTTTGATGTGCATCCACCTAAATTTTATTTATTATTTATGTTATGTTCTGTAAAATACCGATAATTTTTAGAACGATTTTAATTTTTAGAACCATTTAATACATTTATTCCTATCAAGATTTCTCATTTCGATGTAGACATGACATTGTTTTTCTTAAATTTAAATGGGAACTCCTCTAGGCGCTGCCTGTGTGTGGGTAATCTAAGTAAATGAGTAACAATTCCACAGCCCAAAAACATGAAAAAATGGTAATTTCGGTGTTACAGCATATAATATGTAAATAATATTGTAGTTTAGTGAAATAGGAAATTAATAATTGTAATGTTTAATCATTGAAGAAGATAATGTTAACAAATCTCGAATGAAAACACAAAAGAGAAAAATACACTGAACATAAAAATAACGGTTCGATTGCCAGATGCGACTAATACCTTTTTTTAATATTTGTGTCTTTTTCTGTTCCATGATTCATTTGAGATTTGATAATATTATCTTCTTCAACGATTAAATATTGTTTCAACTTATAAATTCCAATTATTATATAATCTTTATACAAAGGTGCTTATATTATTAACACTTTTCCTTAAGTTTGTATTTTTTTTTCATTTCATATGTTCAAACTTTAAGATATACTGCTTTATGTAAAATCCCTATGGGCGTTAAATAAATAAATAAAAAAAATAAAAATAAATAAATGGAACTGCTCCGCGGCCTGTTTCACACAAAACTTAATTTTGGATTTGAAGCCAAAATACTCACCTAAACCAATGATCTTTTTTTTATCAAAAAGTATAGTAAATATCTAGTACGGATTAGGAGCAATTTATTCATTTTTGTTTTTCATTATGAAATATAGGCTATTAAAGGAAATGATTTTTTGCGATTTTAGAGGCACCTTTAACAATTATTTCGAGTTACAATAATAATAACAAAGCATTTATATAGCGCAGTTTTGTGTTATTTCACTTCAAGTGCGCTTTACTATAAATAAACTTTAAAAATGATAAAATAACCTCATTTAGTGGTATTCCTACAGTGCCACTTTACATTCTATTTATACATTATTAATATATTACATACATTCTTGCTTATTCTTATTATTACTCCCACAGTACTCCTTAGGTGCATATTCATCTAATAAAATTACAAAATATTATACAGTATATAACACGGCTATACCAAAATAACACATTAACAATAAAATACTACAAAAATAGTAACATTTTAAGACAGGAGTAGGGTTATATTCAGCAATAACTGACTTCACATAAAAAAAAAATTTGATGTATATTTACGGAGGAAACCGAAACCAAACAACTACTAGAGGCTTGGGGAAATGACTTTTTACAATAAATTGAAGAGAAATTAAAATTGAGAGACAGTAGGATTTTTTAAATAATTTTGTTTTTAAAGCCCGTTTAAATTCAGTCAATTTCTGGATATTAGTAAGAGCTGGGGGAAGTTTTTTCCAAATGAGAGGGCCATTTAGACGAAAAAAGCGATCATAGTAGATGGCTCGGTTTGACCTTGAAAGTTCAACTAGACGATTAGTAGCATCTAGATCTGCTGACCTCAGAGTAAGCTGTCTATCACTTAAGTCCTGTCGGATGCATAGTTCAGATAAAAGGTTTAACGGTGATTTAAATAAAAAGTTTAAGAAGTTCAAGAAGAAGCCGGGGACGCCCGAGGAAGACATGGCACGATCAAGTGAATCAAATACTTGAGTCGTGCCATGTCAGAAGTCGGAATAATAGAAGAGAATGTACGAGACGCTGTATGAATGTGAATGAAGCAAGAAGTGTATGCCAAGATCGAGTTGTTTGGCGATCAATACCCCTGCCTACCCCTGCGGTGAAATGGCGTGATGGTTAGTTAGTTAGTTTAGTTAAAAAAAAAGTTTTACCCGTGTACATAATGAAATGTATATAATGAAATGTAATATAAAAAATACTATTATGGTGGATTACAACCTCAAATATGATATATTTTTATAGATAATATAATAAACCCACAAATAATTTTCTAATAAAAAATAATTTATGGCATGTAAAATAAAATTTCATAATTAAAAAAAAAAAAACTAAAATTCAAATTCAAAATTAAGTTGTGTATGAAACAGGCAGCGCAACCGTTCCTCTTAAAGTGTTTTTTTTTTATCATCTTTCAAACGGCGATTAAGGGGTGTACCGTGCACTTCGTAATGCTGGGGATATGGGAGATAATTTTCATATAAAGAATTCAAATTAATATCATATTTTCGAGAAGTACCTGTTTTTTTTTCAAATCTGATCACGAAAGACGGCTAAAGCAATTTCAAGCAACATATCGATTCCGAACCCGTGCGATGTTTACACGGAGTATCTACCACTCCTACCACTATACAACATAGCCTTATATCTGTGCTGGATTCCGTACATGTGTATAATCTGATATGAAATACGCAGCCTCCGATGGAGGCTTTTGTTTATCCCGAATGCGGACGCCGGACGGAACGCCAGCGGAATCGCCACGAAGCGTATTCCGATTACACATTCTCATTTTACTGCACAGTGGAAAATGCACACCTAAATGTTATTAGAGTTGCATGAAATAATTAAATCTGCCACCGTTATGACGTTGAGCCGTTATTTGATAACTCTTTCAGGTCATCGCAAAATTCGGTTTAAACGATTAATTTATTTTTTTTATAAACCTTTGTTACTTTTTTAAAATGATTTCATGCATTGTACGGTTATAGTAGTAATTTTTTTACATCAATTAATTTTATTTCTTTTTAAAAAAACATATTTTTTGTTTTACGTAAAATTTTTTGATCAAATTATTGATCAAAGGGTAAATATATATAAAAATCGGATACGCATACCGAGATTACGAATATATTTGATGAGAACGTTGCAATCATACAAAAATATAGCAGCAATTATAAGTTATCGTAAAAAAATTCCATCCGAAAATTATCAAACAAATGAAAGGCAGTCGCGTGAATAATTTATTTTCAAATATTCAGGGACAGCAAGAAAATAGTGAGGTGATTTTCCTACAAAAACGGCGCTATAAAAAAATAAATTTATTATTATGCACGTAAGTAATGTATGAATAATAAAAATAATAATTTAATGAGATGTACTCTGTTTTCACCAATATTTTTAATATATAAATATCAACATGTAATTCCTTATTTATATTTAATTCTACGAAAGCGAAGATTTCCTCATCAGGATATACAGTACACTAGAAATAATGACAAATTATAAACGTGGAACATAATAACGTAAGAACAAAAAAAATTATTAAAATTTATTTATGTTTACCATTTATTAATTTACTAATAATAACACCACAAAAAAACTATAAATCCGTTGAATAAAATAATACTAATAATTTTATAATATAGCGCAGTTTTATGAAAAATTTCCTCAAGTGAAGCATTTCATGAAACAGCAAAACTCTCCAACCTTGAGCTTTGGTGTTGGAAAATTTGCACATCTTTTCTGTCCCAATCCTGAACAATGCTATTTATTATCAGTAAATAAAACAAATTCATTAAAAAGAAATATTGCATCCCATAAGGCTCCAGCAGGCTTTCAGGGTCCTGAAAAGTAATTCACCCGTTATTTTCCACTTTGCCCCCGAGCATCCTTTCCCTCAAGCCATATTACGGCTATTTAGCGAGATCCAATGAGAAGAGGGTCGCCCTGCTAATATTGTCAGTGTAATTGGATACCTTAATTGTCAATATGGGCGGTCTAACCAGGCGAGAAATACGGGTTGCCAATACTACATTGAATTCGTCATGCATATATGTGACACCGTACTGTATCATAATATAACCAACCATTAGATATAACAGCTAACGTGGTTGCCATCAACGTTCAATGTCATTGACGAATTCTTCTGTAAAATAAAATAAGTGTAACTATTTATACTTTGTGATCGATACTATGCGAAATTATTACTGGTTATGTACCTAGACTCTTACTATATTTTTTTGTGGATTTTCCTATCTGATATTGCTAATATCCAGCGCCTAGCGGCAAGAAATTCTGCAGGTGGCAAGTAAAATACAGCGTTTATCCCAACGTCCAACAGTTGCAACTTTCTAACGATGGGATTTGCTAATATTATTTTAGGAGCGATATTAATTTAATAATTGAAGTAGATATTTTTAACTAATCGCGATGAAATATGAAACAGAAAAAGACGCAGAAAATAAAAAGGTGACGGCCGCAACTTGGACTCGAGACCAGATCCTCTAGTCTTCTCACCAGGACTGGCTTCTCTACCAAATAAGTTGTGCTATTTATTTTCCATATGAATAAAAATTGGATAGGCATATCCGAAACACTATCTAGGTTACAAATATAATCAAGTAGAACTTTGCAATCATATAAAAGATTGCAGCGAAAATATGATAATTAATTGAGGATGATATTTATAGTTCTTAAAATGAGGTATGAGATCTAAAAAAATTAATGGAAAATAATTAGGTCTCAATAGCTCAGTTGGTAGGACGCCAGTAACGTTATTTATTATTTATGTTTGTGTTCACGTCAACGTCGGAGTTATTTTCAACGGTTATATTCAACACTTTATAATCACTAACAGCGGCGTTGGCGTTTTTTAGAATTATCGTCAAGGCCCACTACTATACCGTACGTATTGTGGGAGGGGGAAATTGTATCAGTGTGGCTACTTATCGGGGAAACCTTCTACGGAACAATACACCTCCTTGTTACTAGTGTTATGACCACCTGGCATGTAATTTAATTATGGTTTGGAACATATTTATTAGATCTGAGAAACGCTTACTAGACTGGAACTCATTATTTTATATTAGAAAAGACAACCTCAGAAGACATAGGTGCTAATGACTTGTCTACCTGGGAATGCTTTTTTATGGGTACTTGCCTTAATGATGAATTACCAATAACGGTGGAACCCCTCACAACTCATGTCTTATTTGATCCCCATTCATACATACTCTTCTTCAATTCCCACTCTTGGTCATGCCATTTATTCTTAGATTAGAGTTCTTCCATACCACTTCATAATTATATTTTCTGCTGATAAACCTTGGTACTTTCATCCCCTCTATATGATAACAAGCTCTCGGAGTCGCTTTCTTAATCTTTTATTTTTAGCTCTTATCGACCTTGGATTACTAATGATTCTCTTCAATCGTGATAGTTTCGTGCCGACTTCCTTCGTCTTTTATTTACCGGAAACATGTTTTATTTTTATTTTATTTATGTATAATATTATTTTCATGAGATGGGAATTTATTCTCGCTAAGCTACTGCAAGCAACCTGTCAGCAGTAGCTTAATTCAACAATAGTATATGACAACAAATAAAAATAATTTCAAAACTTATCGGCCGTATGCCACGGTTTGTACAGAAACTCAATATTGGACTATTAGCCTCACATCTATTTTCAACATTTTATGAAATGATTTATGAAATCCACTACATAAAAAGTGTAAAAAATATCACAAATAAATAAATCCGACTCAAATTTTGATCTCAACACGAAACAAAAACGGTACCTGCGGTGGGTCCAGTGTCCAGTGCCTTGTTACCTCTTGTCCAGGTCGGTACCCAGGGCCGGTTCCACGATATCACGCGCCCTGTGCAGCAAGTACTGATAATATTATTTGACGATATCACGCGATATCAACGATATCACGCGCCCTGTGCAGCAAGTTTTGATAATATTATCGCCCCCTTCATTAAAAAAAAAACTGATTAATAATTCTTACCCCCTCAACAAATAGACGTATCAAGTCAAGATGTCTAAAGTTATTTTAATAATGTTCCACCATCATTTTGACCTAATAATATTGCGTAGAACGTGAGACCAGTAGGAAATAGGTACCACACAGCTTGGGATTGTAAAGTCGCTCCACGA